>VMBQ01008985.1:6042-36180 GCA_007657795.1 Dreissena rostriformis
GTTTTTGGGGCGATTGCCTTCTGCAATTCGCCCCATAGGTAACATAATATACGTATACCGAAGAATAAAGTCCGTTACTGCAATTAACCACTTTGCATCCAGATTCTGCATTCGCAAACTAAATAGCTCCGATCGCATGGTATTAGTATTAATGCGCACAAACATTATCACGTGACCAATTGAACAATAAAAATTTCCCCTTCTGAAATGCTCATCAATAAATCCAGTTCAATCCAGTTTTGCCCGCCTTCACGGTGTTTACACACTCGTTGTGCTACAAACACCCTTGGATTGTAACAGTTTGACATCATCAGTTTACAGCGCGCGTTCCATCCATGGCAACGTCTTTTCACTGTGGCATTAGCACCCGAGTTACACGCAGTCCTAATGGAAGGTTTATACAGCGACGAAATATCGGTTCAATACTGAACTATCTACACTTAACCGATACAGCGCATTTATGTTCTTTCGTTTTAAGAAATCAACTGCGTTCGCGATATGGACGACAAAATTGAATTACCACGCGCTACATTTGTTACTGTCAAAGTAAACATCTCAATGTTCTCTGCGCTACAAAGTTTTAATATGACAATTTGCCCGTGCTTTTCATGCCAGTTTTGAACTTTTTCCTTACACACGAAATACATGCTGTGGTTGTCACTTTTCACAGCAGCTAAGCTACTCTAGTAATTTAGTCCTACACCAAATCAATCAGTGTTTTCATTTTGCTGTGAAAAAAAACAGAGTTTATTCATAAAACTATTTACCCGGTGTGCGTACTTAGACCCCATTACACATGTTCATAGTGATTTTACGACCAAAAAAATTGAGCAAAATCTCCCCACAAGTACTTTCAGTACTTTGATTTCATACATTATAAAGTACCATGTACCCTACCAGGATCAGTTCAAATACCTTTGGTAACAATTTTTGGGGATCAAAGTGTATATTAACCCTACTAGCATATTTAGGGCCACGTATATGCGAAATTAGATCCACTTCTGTCAGATAGCCTAGAGGAAATAAAAGTATATATAATATAAGTACAGTAGCTCCATGTTTTACTCCAGACTTAACATTTTCGTTTGTTGAAGTAAGATGTTTGAAACAGATTCGCTTTCATTTGGTACCCCTCGCAGATTATCATTAATCGATCGCACATTCTCGGCCCTTTCCGTCAAACATCGATTAATTGATTTCGAGGTGTACCGAATGAATCGTACTTATCCGATGTTTGACGGAAAGGGCCGATAATGTGCGGTTATTCCCTTTGTATTCTTGCGTTTAGCATGTCCGCCCGTTAGTCGGTTTACACTATCAATATACATAGAAAATAATAGGTTGATGACGTGGATGGAGAATGGTTATCTGGCAAGGCGGAGGAATTTATCGGGTGAGCCGAAGGCGAACCCGATAAGATCCTTCGCCGAGCCAGATAATCATTCCCCATCCACGTCACCAACCTATTATTCTATTTATCATGTCATATTTACACATTTACCGTTGACACATTTTATCAAACACAAACGATTAATTGACATAACAAAATAAGTATTCTGATCGGGCCTCCTCCATGAACGCAACATGCCTTACGACCAAAAAACTAAAGATTGTGTCACGTAAAAAACGTTCCACATTAAACCGTTTCTTTTAATACTTTCCTATTAAAAATATGAGAAGAAATTAAAAATGAATCGAGAATGTAATATTTTTATTGTTGGAAATTGAAAAAAAAAATGCAACAGCAAAACAAAAAATCAATTTTATTCAAACATTCAATTGAACAAACGGCGTGCACATTCAGTCTAAGTCGACCGTTATAAATAAAATTGAGCCACACATGAAACAAATAATCGAAAATAATTATAATTACACGTAGCACATTATTTGGATAATTAAAATATCGATTGCAGCTGAAACTGTGCTGAAGATTGGATTTATGGCATTATTCAAGTTTTGACAGGAGTCCTAAAAAAACTAAATTTAGCATAAACGACACGTTTACCTGAATCATCAATGACAACTTTAATCCAATGCTATTAACAATAAAGTAACAACTATATGCACTTCCATTGTCTGTTCTTCGTGATATGCATGACAAACACATTACACACAATCCGAAATACGTTTTGGATTCGTTCGATGTTTTTAAATAAACAGTTTACTGTTAAAAAACCACCACCTCTATATTGTTGTCCCAAAATGTTTCGTCACCTTAATGACGTCACACGGGATACGTCATACATTGCGTAATCAACTGAATGATAATAAAAATACGGAAAGCTGGTTCGGTAATATATTTTTAAGAAGACACAAAAAGGATGATATGTAATATACACGATAATATTAAAGCAACGGTAAAATGTTTTAATGATTAAAAGTAGTCCGTCACCGGCGAACGACTGACGGATATTCGAGGTCACGTGGTCAACTAGCCTAATAACTTTTAGGTTATTAGGTTACCTGGTTATCAGGCTTATTTAAGGGCATGTGGCAGGATAAAATGCAACCTGTGTACAGCAGCTAGTCAATGGAAGTAGTTTAGGCAGGTGGCTGCTATAGTCAGATGACCAATTTGTGTATGGTTGGTCAGCTGATAGTATCATTGTTATTCAAAGAAACAAACATCAAAAGCTTTGAAAACCTTCGTTATACGCATACATCACTTTCTTTCAAACAACCACAAGCTTAGCCTAACTTATCTTAAATAAGTACCATATGTATAACAAAAATGTTTCAAACCACAAACACTCATTGTAAATCAAAACATGCTCGAGTTGATTGTTTATACTAACTTATTAATCCGAGTGCATGTACAATGGATGTGTTCGTTAGAAGCTTAATTAAAATAAAATCAGAAAATGGTATTTTCAAATCCATATTTAATTATGTAATTACTACCTTAACGTTATTTAAATCTAATTAGCGATCATTTAATGTGCGACAATTACTTAAACCATATAGCATACTCTGATATCATTTACTTTTAATATTTTCCCGTAATTCTCCCAGTTGAATAACAACAACAAAAACAACATCCATATTTATTAGCTCTTTAGCATACACTTGATTTTCAGACATACACAAAGACATTTTAACACAAGTGTTATAACATGGATTATTAGAATAATTGTTTTGTTGAGTAACATAAAGAAAATGTAGTCAATTTGTAAAAACAAAATTTGAAACAGCCTATTAAGGCAAAATAAATCAGGAAAGAGTGGAAATTGTTGTGGTGTCAATTTACTTTTATCCCTACTGGATACAAAACTGAGTAAGAAAAATGAACATTAGGTAATGATAAAAGTTAACACATTTTCACATTTTATCAAATTTTATTAGGCAAATCGGCATAATCCATGCCTTTGGCCATATACAAATACAATATTACAAATATTACAAATAAAAGTTAACAAAGAGTCTACTGATTAATACAATAAGTTGTATTACTTTAACATTGATAATGACTGTTATTCATATTGAAAGATTTATGATTTCTTTTTTTTTTGTATTTTGAGTTCGCATTTACATATCAAATTTATTTAACGTTGGTCATCGTTGAAAATAGGATTTTAAATATGTTTTTAAAATATCTCTTTATATTTGGCATACTAATAAAAGATGTTATTCACTTTCTACGACATTAAGATTACACAATATATATGTTCTGTCATCCCGAGCTTTATATAGGATCTGACATGAGTTGTCATATCATACATATTTTATTAAACGAGTTCAGGAATTTTGTAAGTAAGCGAGCATTTGGCGAGCTTACTAACGAATTTCCTGGACGAGTTTAATAAGATATGGTATGATATGACAACGAGTGTCAGATCTTTTTGAGCACATGCTTTTAAACTAAATAAAATACATCTTAATTGACCAAACAAATGCTGATAAATCTAAAAGTTGTTTACTATCGTGACGTCATTTCATGTTGACGACGTTATTTCACCAAAATAAAGCCATGCGATTGGTTAGTAATTGATTCTGTAGCCAATGAAAACGTTTAAAAATGTTGTATTACACATGTGTAATATAAAAAATACGTAATGTCTGTATTACATTGAAAACAAGGTATAGCATGTGATAAATTGTGGTATGAACCACGTTCTATTATGTTAATTTAGTTCGCTATTCGTGAAAATGGACGGTTTTCTACCAATTAACTAGAAAATTAATGTCATTGTACTTAAACGTCGCATGATATGCCTTAAACCTGACAAACGCAACAAATTAAATGCTAAATTGAAATGTATCGTGTCATAATGTACGCAACACATAAAGGTTACTTGTTATGAATATAAAGGCATTTATTTTACTTGAAACTATTTATTTTTTATACAACAAATTGCAATGTGTTATATAAGCATATATTCTAATCTAGGGTAAGACCATCACTGATGAGATAATTGTTTGTGTAGACGTAAGTTGGTAGTAGAATGGTTCCGGAACGATGTTCGTAGGCGTCTTTTATGGTATTGGGCACTCTGTAAAACAAATATTCAATAATCAAACACCTTATGCCAAGCTTGCTTAAACAATGTTAAACTATAGTATCTGCTTAAAATCACAGTGTATCCGGATTTAGAATTTCTCGATTTCAAGAGTAAATGTCTTCATATTTATTGCATACAAGCGTTTCAGTTTATCTACAGCTATTTTTGTCTAATACCATTTCAGATTGTTACATTTTTGAAACCATTCAGTCACAATGAATGCAAATAACAGCATAAAATAAAAATGCCATTTGAAGAAGTCATACAGAAGTATGAAAGCAACCATACCAGGTCCTTTCCAGTACCACTCCCAGCCCAGAGCGTCCGTTTTGACGAGACTTTCACCGATAGACGACCTTGACTTCCGGTCAATCGCGGACCAGTCTGTGTTCGTCAGATCAATGTCGCCGCCGGGAATGCCGTCGGCGGGATTCACGTCCACGTTGGGACGTCGATCCTGTTAAGTTGTACAATTTACCCTGTAATTTTATTACTTTAAGACGTTTTCCGATTGCGATTTGCTCAATGTTTATTGCATAACAATATATGAACCGCACTCTGCGAAAATCGGTTTTAACGCATGTGCTTGAAGTATGGTCCCTGATTAGCCTGTGCGGACTGTACGGGCTAATCTGGCACAATTCTTCCCACCCTGACTTGGATTTTTGTTTAGAAGAGAATTCCATACAAGAAAAAATCCATAAAGCGAAATTGTCGTCCCTGATAAGCCGTATATTGGTCTCAAGATAGACAGAAGAAAACAACATTTAGAAAGTAGGCGATATTCAGATGATTGTGCGTCTACCTACCCGGACGACTAGCTGGGTGTCAGACCATGAGCATTTGTTGGCCACGTTCTGTGAGGGGTCGAAGCATATGTGCCAAATAATGTACTCGCTCGGATTGTCACTGATGAGATAGTCCGTCCGATTAGCCGGGACAAACGGTGCTGAAATGAAATGTAACGCTTTTTTTCATGAAGTGATATTGATACAGTCATAAAAGGTTACAAAGCTGTGATAACCAAGGTTAAATGAACCTTTACGATTTGTCAACTTTGTTTTACAAGTATCGTGTTTCGGTATGTCCGACAATCGGAGGATAAATTTTAATAAATCAATAAATAAATGAATTTTAATAACGGTCGTGACATTGCCTATTCTGAATGCTTGAAGGGACGCGTTCTTTTGTTCGACGTGCTGTAGCAATGTTGCAACGTCTAGAAAACATAGAGGACCAGGGGAAGGATGAAATGATGAAGAGAAAATATGGTAAGTGTGTGTTTGAGCGGAACAATTTTGAAGTTGGCTTAATTAAGTCGCGTTCCGAGAAAACTGGGCACAATGCATGTGCGTAAAATGTCGTCCCAGATTAGCCTGTGCGGTCCGCACAGGCTTATTAGGGGCAACACTTTCCGCCTAAACTTGATTTTCGCTAAGAAGAGACTTCCTTTAAACGAAAAAATGTCATAATCGCGGAAAGTGTCGTCCCTGATTAGCCTGTGCGGACTGCACAATCTAATCTGGGACGACACTTTACGCACATGCATTATGCCCAGTTTTCTCAGAACGCGATTCAATTAAATCATACTTGCTGTCGCGGCACGCCAGGCGGCGGTGGTCGTGTCAAGTCTCCGAAAGTTGCCGTCTGTGTAATTGCTGCATTTAGGAGCCGGCTTGCTAATAACGTCCCTGAACATATATAATGAAAAGGGGGGTTCATGCATGTGCGTAAAGTGTCGTCCCAAATTAGCCTGTGCAGTCCGCACGGGCTTATCAGAGACGACACTTCTCGCCTAAACTGGATTTTTTGTTAATAAGAGACTTTATTTAAGTGAAAAATAAAATAAAAGCGAAAAGTGTCGTCCCTGATTAAACCGTGCGGACTGCACAGGCTAAGCTGGGACGACACTGAACGCACATGCATTTAACCCCCTTTTCATAGAACGCGGCCCATATTTACTCGTACTGAGCCAATTTAAATTGATGGCTGTCCGGTAAGCGCGGATGAAAGAGATGTCCCCCGCTGAAAAGCCCGCAAACAATAATTATCTTGTTGGATGAAAAATGAGAATGCAATTATGTCGTTATCAACTGACGTGAAAACACGTCGAAAAGAAAAAACGATCACCAGTCCCGGATTACCCATAAGGCACAGATGGCAACTGCCTATGGGCTCCGCAAATTTAAGGGGCCTCATGAGACCGTGACGAAATAATTTTTTACTTACTTAGCATTTTCTAATGACCTGACAAAGCCAATTATTGTATATCAATTTATGTTCCTATTTAAGGCTTGACCTTGTCCTACCAACATTATTTATTTTAACAAAACCGTTTTGTTTTGCTAGTGATATCGACTGGGCACTGGCGTTTTAGTAGACACTAGACCGATTAGGGGCCTGGGGCGTGGGCCCCAAAAGTTTCACTGCCTTTGGGCCTCCAGGGTCTTAATCTGGCACTGCTGATCATCAATGAAAGTACAGCTAAAGACTACATACCAATGGCTCCCTGCACGTTTTATAAATGGCCCATTCAGAGTCCAACGAATTTTAAACTTGAACGCTTTCTGATCAAATAGTTCCTCGTCATTGTAAATACCGTATATGGCCATGTACGTCCTCCCAACCACCTTTAGAAAATATCAATATTATCAGAAGAAACAGCAAAAGAAAAAGAAGACATTTCGTTTTAAAAGATATCGTGTTTCTTTATTCTCCCCCCAAATTTTTGGGGGGAGCATATAGTCGCCGCTTCGTATGTCCGTCCGTCTGTCCGGGCGTGCGTCCGTCCGTGAACAATGTTTGTCCGGGCTATTCTCAGCAACTAATGACCTGAATTCAATGAAACTTTATGGGAAGCTTCACTACCAAGAGGAGATGTGCATATTATCAGCCGGTTCTGGTCGGATGATTTTTCACAGAGTTATGGCCCTTTGAAATTTTCTATAAACTGTACATATAGTGCAATTCTTGTCGGGCTATTTCTCCCCAACTACTGACTGGAATTCAATGAAGCTTTATGGGAAGCTTAACTACCTTGAGGAGATGCGCATGTTATTAGTGGGTTCTGGTTAGATGATTTATTTAGAGAGTTATGGCCCTTTGAAATTTTAAAGTTGCTAATCCATCCATTGTATTATTTTGTCCAAAGTTATGCCCCTCAAGACGTTTCCTTTTATCTGAATTTATAGTGCAATATTGTGACAAAAAAAACTTTTGGGGAGCATCACCTGTCTCCGAAGGTTTCTTGTATTGAACAGTACCGAAGCAAGTATTTGTTCAATTAAATGTTTTGTTTAACGAAATAAATGCTTAAACGTAAGAAGAGACAATAATGACGCAGAAAATTCAGAAATACTTACATGGGTGACAAAGTCGTCCCACGACAGCAGGCTGTCCCGTGTCGGTGTAGGGATTCCGAGTTTACCGTTGGGCATGAAGTTGTTGTCCGGTCCGCCAAGACGCAAATTCCGTAACCATGGCGACGCATGGTCTGCTTCTCCCTGCGAGTATGAGCCTGCTTGCGAGAACACCCGATGTGCCGCACAAACCAAGGTTAGGGAGGCAAACGAAATTCTCCACTTCCTAATAATATACAATAATAACTAAGGGCAATTCAAGAAAGACCACAGGTTTGGGTCAGTGTCGCAAACTAGAGTTTCCTGTTCCTGGTGACACATGTGAATCATAATTACCACCATTTACTACTATAAATCGCCAAACTACAAACGTCTACTTAATTTCAGAATAACGAACCCTGCATTACTAAAGGCAAAAATTACTTACATTTCACTGTTTTTCGTCTCCTGAATTTGTACTGTGCTCCGCTACAGCACATAAAGTGAACAAACCTAAGTTAAACTACACTTTATAGGGCGAAACGTCTATACACATGAAGCAATCAATTGTATAAATGCACATCGCCGTAAAACAACGTCTGAAAATCCCTTTTTTCTTGTAATTTAAATCCTGTTTTCGCTGTGACGCACAAACCATAGTAATAAATGCTTGTTTGCGACAGGACCGTGCCCATGTTTAACACATAAAATGAGATGCACATTTTTAATGAATTATATATTCAACGCGATGACGGATACGACTCACGAATAAGGAGCGGTGTTTGTGACGTCATATGGAACGCCAATGCTGCCTTCTGATGGCACTGGTCTTTATGTTATGTGCATTTACTAAGTTGTTTTGTGTAAACTACATTTTGTCCTGTAGAAACATCATTTTGTTATGTACATTTTTTATTATGCAATGTGCATTTACTGTTCTGTACTAACGGCATTTCATTCTGTGCATTTGTAATTATGTTATGTGTATTCATTTATTCGTTTTGTACTAACGACATTATGTTTTGTGCATACATCATTTCGTTTTGTGCATGCGTCATTATTTTATGTGCTTTTACTTACTGGTCCTATACTAAAAACATTTTGTTAGGTGCATATATCATTTTTGTTCTGTGCATTTGTCATAATTTTATGTGCATTTAGTAACTTGTTCTGTACTAACGACATTTTGTTCTGTGAATTTGTCATTTTGTTGTTTGCATTTGCTAATTCGTTCTGTACAAACGACATTATGTTTTGTGCATTCATCATTTCGTTCTGTGCATTTTCATCATGTTATGTGCATTTACTAATTCGTTCTGTACTAACGACATTATGTTTTGTGCATACATCATTTCGTTATGTGCCAACGTCGTTATCAGGCTCGGATACATTACACTGGGCAATACAAGAGATAACACCGTTGCGAAAAAGAAAGAAATGTCTGATCGTGAATTTAGTAGAATTGGAGTGGAGACCATTGGGGATCGCTTAAGGCTGCAACAAATAGCGACTGATAGCAGTGATACAGTTCATACAAGCCACAGTAGCACGCCAGCACCATCAGCAACAAATAATTGTAATAAAGATACATTTTACGAAGAAAATTTATGGTGGACGAACCAGTTATCAAACACCTAAGAAATCACGTTAAAATTGTAAACACTTAAAATAACAAAAACAATTTGTTTTAACAAATGACTAACAGTTCAATCATTTTATAATTTATCTGTAAAGTTTTCCAGCAAATATTCTTGTAGAATTCATAAGAATGATTCCATGGTTATTGTCACCTCTAGCAGACAAAACAAAATGGCGGCCGATATAAACATGACCTATTACCGGACAGTTCATAAATACAACCTCAGTGAATATGTACAAACATGAAACTGGATATTTATTATTGAAACCTGAACATTAACGAAATTAGAAAAGCATGTAGCTTTGAACAAAAAAATACAAGTCTATTCCTCTGCAATATTGTGGCAAGGACAATAGAACAGGTCATTTCTTCTGACAACATTGGTGGCTATGCAAAACTGCAAATGCACCCAGTGGCTACAGTTATCAAAGTCACACTTCGCCCACTTAACAAATATCAAGGATGCACAGTTTGCAAGTTCTTTTGGCTGACAGCGGCTGCATACGCTACAGGTTTTATCATCATCTTCATCCTCAGACGATTCAACATCAGTGTTCAGATGGGAGGGTCCAGGCTCTGGGTTAGTGTGTTGTTGTGTTGATTGGTTCTTATTCGGTTGTTTTATCATCATCTACATCCTCAGACGATTCAACATCAGTTTTCAGATGGGAGGGTCCAGGCTCTGGGTTAGTGTGTTGTTGTGTTGATTGGTTCTTATTCAGTTGTTTGTTCATCATCTTCATCCTCAGACGATTCAACATCAGTGTTCAGATGGGAGGGCCCAGGCTCTGGGTTAGTGTGTTGTTGTGTTGATTGGTTCTTATTCGGTTGTTTGTTCCTTGTTTAAGAAACTGTGGTTTTGTAGCCTTCATCTTCGAATGTTTGTTTGATTGTTCAGTGTGTTGCTTGTTTTTCTGTTCATTTGTTGTTTCAGCTCTGTCCCTTAGTTTTTGTTCAATTAACGGATCTGTTATTTCTTTGCCAGATTTAAATTCATGAATGTTGTTCTTTTTTTTCCATTGTTGAATTCTTTCTTTTTGTTAATGACAACTTCCGCTTCGTAAAGGAAAACACCAGGATTTCTATCATGCATGTTTTTGTTGATTTCAGGACAAATGGTTCAGCAACATATGGTAGCGAAGGAGTAAAATAGTCCTTGCTAACAGCTGACTCGTCAACAGGAAAAACACCCGATTTCCTGAAGGCAGATCGAAGATTCTCGCCAGACAATGCTGCTTCATATGCGGCAGATAAAAGAGAAGCAACATTGTATCTTGTGATTCTTGTTGAGGGATTTTCTCTGATGAATCTGTGACACATGGAGTTGTAGATTTTTTGAAGGGGTCCAAAACAACACAAATCAAGGGCTTGAAGGACATGGCTTGTGTGGGCCGGTAAGATGAATAGAATATTGTTATTCTTCTTTGCCCAATCCAGCACTGAAATATTAATGTGGCTTTTATGACCATCAAGCAGAACAAGGATATGCTGTGACTTGTCCACTCTTTGCACATATCTGAGGCAATGGGTGTCCATGAAGCGTAATAACACAGCTGAATTTAACCAGCCACTGTCAGACATACAATCTGATGACCCTTGTGAAGACCCTTTCAACAGATCTGCATTCAGGCGTTTCCCTGAAAAAACAAAGAAGGGTGGAAGCTGTGTGCCTAATGCGTTGTCGCATCCAATGATTGTTGTAACGCAGGACCTTGACGAAGTAACTGCTGATGTCTTCAATGTGCCACTTATAATGAATGGTGGGGTATGCTCTGTTTGGATACCTTTTTCGTCAATGTTATAGACACACTCAGGTTGTTGTGGAAGTAATGTTTTTCAACGACGCTCATCACGTTGTTGAAGTATTCATGAATATTGGCCTCTGATGTGGCTTCAGCTCTGTAGTTGGACAGTGCCCTCGGACGAACAACTCGCAACTCAGGCCATCGCTGCTGAAAACCCTTAAACCATTTCACAGACAAAGGTTTATCATTTGGCCTCTTACCAAGGAACACTGCTTAGTTTGTAGCACTTGTTACAACTTCACTGATGGTATAACCATACCCTAGGGCAGCCATTGTCTTGACCTGGTCAACTAGTTTGACCTCTTCTTCCTGAGAGAAGAGTGGAGCTGGTCCGGTTTTGAGGCATTGGGGGTCAATAACCCCTTTCACACGGTGATTTGCTGTTTCTTTGTTTGGTTACTGTCGTTATCGGCTTTCTCATCAAACTCCCTGCAGAGTCTTATTGTGGTTCAAATAATAGCATTATGAAAACAGTGTAGGTCTGTAAAACGCTAATCTCATTCAATACATGCTCTGAAAGGTGAACCGTCACAACAGATATTCAAATAAGAAATTTCACCAGTCAAGCACATGTATTATTTTATTTATTTAAGATAGTTACGCGAACAAAGACTTGACGTATTTACTACTTAGGCCAAATAAAAAAATAGGTCCGTTTCCGGTCGCCCGACCGTGTCTCCAGAATCGGCGCCGACCCTCAACTTTTTATTGGGGTCGCCAAAAAAAAATGTGTTCATTTTCGTTTTTTTTTTGTTCATTTCTCCATTCTAGTACCCGAAAGACAAAAAAATAAATAAATCAAATACCTTCAAACGTGCGCATCTTTGAAATTAAGAATGTTTGGATACGGCACTTGTTGTCGTGGATTTATCGCGCTAGTGACGTGACGTATTTAATACTTCTTGGAAGATTAACGGTAAACATGTGCGTTTAAATATATCAAATACCTACATACATGCAGAGCTTTCAACGTAAGAATGTGTGTATCCGGTTGTTGTTATTGTATAGAGCTCATGACGTGCCTTAATTACTTTTTCCTGGAAGCTTAACTGTTATCATGTGAGCTTTAATCGATCAAATACCTAAAAACGTGCTTAACTTTGAAGTCAAGAATTTCTTTATAATTATGGTGCTTGTTGGCTTACATTGTAACACAAAAAAACACATGTAAGAAACGTAAAACACAACATAAATCTTAATTAAATATATATCATCCACATTTACGCTGAAAAACAAATGGTCATAGTTTAACCACATTAAATGATTAGCAATGTTTGTTGACAGACAAATACGCGAACTGGTAATAAATCTCTTTCTTGGGATTGGGACAACTTAACATTTACGGCAGTGAACAACGTTTATTTTTTTTTAAATATTTATCCATCGGTGAGCCTTTCAAGTGTATCAAGTGTATCTGTTCTGTTCTGTATCCTGTACGTAAACCCCATCTGATCATTTCAATGAAATGTGTCGTGGTCTGAAAAAAACTGGACAAAATGCATGTGCGTAAAGTGTCATCCCAGATTAGCCTGTGCAGTCAGCACAGGCTAATCAGGGACGAACATTTCCGCCTAAATTGGATTTTTGCCAAGAAGAAACTTCCTTTAAACGAAGAATGTCATAAAAGCGGAAATTGTCGTCCCTGATTAGCCTGTGCGGANGAATGAGGAGGAAGAAAACGACACCGACAATTTAACGCTCTGAGAAAAATGCTATAGAAAAAGGTGTTTGTATATCATGTGATAGTTGAAAGCTGAATGTCATAAAATGATTTTCATGATTATTCATTTTCTTAGTGATATCACCAATTCAATCAAAGTGTTCCTTCCTTGTCTCCGAAAGTGTGGTGTTTGACATAACAATCAGTACGTTTCACTAAAAAATTATGGACTTGTTGTCCTTCGTATTGTGTTGGTGGTCATTTTGGACGCAATGTTGGATTTCTGTGTAATTTAATAAACGTACACAATGTATGATGATTTTTAATGTGTTCTTTCCCCCCTAATACCTAAGTATATACACCAAAATCATCAATTTTGAGACGATACTTACAAAGGTATGATCATAAATAGATTTGGTCGGCAATGTTGAAACAAACTACTTTCCGGAAGTCTTACTTCGTAATTTTTTCATACGATATAAAGTACCATCTACCCTACCAGGATCAGTTAAAATACCTTTGGTTACAATTTTGGGGGTCAAAGTGTATATTAACCCGACTAGCATATTCAGGGCCACGTATATGCGAAATAAGATCCACTTCTGTCAGATAACCTATGTTAATATAAGTACAGTAGCTCCGTGTTTTACTCCAGACCTAAAATTTTCGTTTGTTGAAGTAAGATGTTTGAAACAGATTCCCTTTGCATTCTTGCGTTTAGCATGTCCGCCCCCATAAGTCGGTTTACACGATCAATATACAATCCAACCTGTGTACAGCAGCTAGTCAATGGAAGTAGTTTAGGCAGGTGGCTGCTATAGTCAGATGACCAATTTGTGTATGGTTGGTCAGCTGATAGTAATTGTTATTCAGAGAAACAAACATCAAAAGCTTTGAAAACCTTCGTTAAAAGCATACATCACTTTCTTTCAAATAATCGCAAGCTAAGCCTAACTTATCTTAACAAAGTTACATATGTATAGCAAAAATGTTTCAAACCACAAACACTCATTGTAAATCAAAACATGCTCCAGTTGAGTGTTTATACGTAACTTATTAATCCGATTGCATGTAAAACGGACGTGTTCGTTAGAAGCTTAATTAAAAAATAATCCGAAAATATTATTTTCAAATCCATACTTAATTATGTAATTACTACCTTAACGTAGTTCAAATCTAATTAACGATCATTTAATGTGCGACAATTACTTAAAACATATAGCAAACTCTGATATCAATTTTCTTTTAATATTTTTCCTTAATTCTCCCAGTTAAATAACAACAACAAATTGTTTTCAAGTTTATTGTCTAATCCATGACATGTACAATATATAGAGATAAAATACAATATGACAAACATGTATGGCCAATCTTTACAGATTTGTAATAGACATTTTAAAAATATGTAACAAATTGACAAATAACTATTCTTATCACAAGTGTTGATTTTTATGATACATCATAATAATAAATATAACCAGATTACCATTGCCAACCTTTGATTAAAAAAACAGAGGCAATAAAACAATATACATTATTAAAATACTGAATATTGTAGATCGAGGCACTAATGTGCATATTAAAAAATATGTTAAAGGAGCAAATACCAGCTAGAATGAGATCCTAAGTGGACTGGTTGGCAATGACCTTCTGTATTAAAGTTAAAATACATGTTCAGATAAGAAAAAATACATTATTGATAGTGATAAAATATATTTCTTTTAAGACAAGAAGCAGTTAATGTTCATTATGTCCATATAAATACCATGAATTATAAATATTGATCAAACGACTCAAGTAAAATAACTTAGATATCACCCCGATAATATAAGCTACTTCTTAAATGTAAAGGGGGACAACTCCACAGGTTTTGATACAACAGCAGTTTGCTGTCACCAAGCAGTATAGATTTATCTCCCTTATAACAAGTGTAGCGATATATTTTGACCTAAAAAACAAAAGCAACAACAATATTGATAAGCTCTTAAGCATACACTTGATTTTCAGACATACATTAAAACATTTTAACACAAGTGTTATAACATTGATTATAAGAATAATTGTTGAGTAACATAAAGAAAATGTAGTCAATTTGTAAAAACAACCTTTGAAAAAGCCTATTTAGGCGAATGTTTGGTGTCAATTGGTGTCTCCCTACTGGATACGAAACTGAGTAAGAATAATGAACATTAGGTTATGATAAAAGTTAACAAAGAGTCTACTGATTAATAAAATAAGTTGCATCACTTTAACATTGATAATGACTGTTATTCATATTGAGAGTTTATTATTTCTTTTTTGTATTTTGTGTTCGCATTCACATATCAAATTTATTCAACGATGGTCATTGTTGAAAATAGGATTTTAAATATGTTTTTTTTCAATTATATCTTTATATTGGACATATACATAAAAGATGTTATACACTTTCTACGACATTAAGATTACAAAATTTACATGTTCTGTCATCCCGAGCTATATTGTTTTATCGACCACGTTCTATTATGTAAATTAGGTGCGCTATTCGTGAAAATAGACGGTTTGCTACCAATTGCCTAGAAAATTAATGTCATTATACATAAACGCCGCATGGTTTGCCTTAAACCTTACAAACGCAACAAATTTAATGCTTAATTGAAATGTATCGTGTCATAATGTACGCAGCACAAAACGGTTACTTGTTATGAATACGAAGGCATTTATTTAACTTGAAACTATTTATTTTTTATACAACAAATTGCAATGTGTTATATTAGCACATATTCTAATCTAGAGTAAGACCATCACTGATGAGATAATTGTTTGTGTAGAAGTAAGTTGGTAGTAGAAAGACAGAGATACGTTCCGGAACGATGTTCGTAGGCGTCTTTTATGGTATTGGGCACTCTGTAAATCAAATATTCAATAATCAGACACCTTATGCCAAGATTGCTTAAACATAAAGTATCTGCTTAAAATCACAATGTATCCGGATTTAGAATTTCTCGATTTCAAGAGTTAATGTCCCCATATTTATTGCATAAAAGCATTTCAGTGTTTATCTACAGCTATTTTTGTCTCATAGTCATTTCAGATTGTTACATTTTTTGAAACCATTCAGTCACGATGAATGCAAATAACAGTGTAAAATAAATATGCCATTAGAAGAAGTCATGCAGAAGTATGCAAGCAACCATACCAGGTCCTTTCCAGTACCACTCCCAGCCCAGTGCGTCCGTGTTGACGAGACCTTCACCGATAGAAGACATTGACTTCCGGTCAATCGCGGACCAGTCTGTGTTTGTCAGGTCAAGGTTACCATCGGGAATGCCGTCGGCGGGATTCACGTCCATATTTGGACGTCGGTCCTGTTCAATGCGTTTACACTATTATTTGCATGATAAGTAATAATGTATAAAGTATACATTTCATTATTATACCCTGTAATTTTATTAATATGAAACAATTTCGGATTGCGATTTGTTAAATGTTGATTGAATAAAATATATTAGCCGCACTCTGGAAAAATTGGGTTTAGTTTAAACCTATTTATTTTAGCTCGATTGCATCGGAAGCCGAAGGCTTATTGAAATGCTCTTGAGTCCGTTTTCTGTGACTTGAACCAGTACTTGGTGTCTTTTGGGGAGATCGAAGGAACGGTCCCAGTGGTGATCGAACTCACGACCTCCCGATCGCTAGGCGGACACCATATCCATTACGCCACGGCGACCTAAATCGGGTTTAATGCATGTGCGTGAAGTATCTTCCGATATTAGCACAGGCTAAACTGAATTTGATTTCGTTACGAAAAGAATTTTGTCCCAAGAAACATTTCATATTAGCGACAGTGTCGTCCATGACTAGCTTGTGAGGAATTCAAAGCTTAATCAGGTGATACTAAATGAACATTCATTTAGCCCGGTTTTCCCATAGCGCGGCTAACATTTGTTTTGAACTCCACTTGATCTTAAATACGGATTTAAAACCCCCAGTCAACACTGCATTATCTTCTTATCAACACACATATCTTCTTAAATACTGTTCACGTGTATTGGTCTCATGATATACTCATGAAAGCAGAGTAGCTGAAATTCATACAAAGTGTGCGTCTACCTACCCGGACGACAAGCTGGGTTTCAGAAATCGAGCATTTGTTGGCCACGTTCTGTGAGGGGTCGAAGCAGATGTGCCAAATGATGTACTCGCTCGGGTTATCACTAATCAGATAGTCCGTCCTGTTGGCCGGGATGGACGGGGCTAAAATGAAATGTAACGCTGTTTGTTTTTTTCATGAAGGGATATTGATTTTATCGTCATTAAGAGTATCAAAAACTGTGTTGACCGAGGTTAAATGAATCTGCACGATTTGTCTTTTTTTTTTACAAATATCGTGTTGCGGTATGTCAGACAAATGGAGGATAAATTTAAATAACGTTCGTGGTACCGCCTATTCTGAATGCTTGAAGAGACGCGCTCTTTTCTTAAACATGCTTCAGCCTGTGAAACACATGGGAACCAGGGGTAGGACTAAATGATGAAGCGAAAATCTGTGAAGTGTGTGTTTGAGCGGATCAATGTTGAAGTAAGCTAAATTGAGTCGCGTTCTAAGAAAACTGGGCATAATGCATGTGCGTAAAGAGTAGTACCAGATAAGCCAGTGCAGTCCGCACAGTATAATCAGGGACGACACTTTCTGCCTAAACTTGATTTTCGCTAAGAAGAGGCTTCCTTTGAACGAAATAATGTAATAAAACCGGAAAGTGTCGTCCCTGATAAGCCCGTGCAGACTACACATGCTAATTGAACGACACTTTACGCACATGCATTACGCCCAGTTTTCTCAGAACGCGATTCAATATAATCATACTTGCTGTCGCGGCACGCCAGCTGGCGGTGGTCGTGTCCAGTCTCCGAAAGTTGCCGTCTGTGAAATTGCTGCATTTAGGAGCCGGCTTGCTTGTAACGTCCCTGAAAATATTTTTTTACAAGTACTGAGCAAATTGAAATTGATGGCTGTCCGGTAAGCGCAAATGAAAGAGATGTCCTCCGCTGAAAAGTACGCAAACAATATTTATATTTTGGGAGGAAAAATGAAAATGCAACCATGTCGTTATCAACTGATGTGAAAATACGTCGAAAAGAACGAACGATCATCAGTCCCGGATTACACATTAGGCACAGAAGGAAACCGCCTATGGGCCCCGCGAATTTAAGGGGCCCCATGAGACCGTGACGAAATAATGTTTTATTTACTTAGCATTATCTAATGACTTGACAAAGTCAATTATTTTATATCAATGGTGTGTTCCTATCAAAAGCTCGACATTGTCTTACCAAATGACAATCATTTCTTATAAGCACAACTGTATTGTTTTGCTGGTGATATCGACTGGGCACTGGCGTTTTAGTAGACACTAGACCGATTAGGGGCCTGGGGCGTGGGCCCCAAATATTTCACTGCCTATGGGCCTCCAGGGTCTTAATCCGGCACGGATGATCATCAATTAAGGTACAACTAAAGACTACATACCAGAGGCTCCCTGCACGGTTTATAAAAGGCCCATTCAGAGTCCAACGAATTTTAAACTTGAACCCTTTCAGATCAAATAGTTCCTCGTAATTGTAGATACCGTATATGGCCATGTACGTCCGCCCAACCACCTTTAGAACATAGCAATATTATCAGAAAAAAAGCAAAAGAAGCAGACGACATTTCTTGTCAAAAGATACCGGTTTTTTACTGTAACGAAGCAAGATTATGTTCAAAATAATGTTTTGTTTTCGGCAATAAAAGCATGTGTGTGAATAAAGACAATAATGACGAAGAACATTAAAATGAACGGGTTGATTCAATGTTTCATTAAAAAAAAATACTTACATGGGTGACAAAGTCGTCCCACGACAGCAGGCTGTCCCGTGTCGGGGTTGGTATTCCGAGTTTACCGTTGGGCATCAAGTTGTTGTCCGGTCCGCCGAGACGCATTTTCCGTAACCATGGCGACGCATGGTCTGACGCTCCTTGCGAGTATGAGCCTACGTACGAGGAAACCCGATGTGCCGCACAAACCAAGGTAAGGGCCACAAACAAAAATCCCCACTTCCTAATAATATACAATAATAACTAAGGAAAATCCAAGAAAGACCACAGGTTTGGGCCAGTGTCGCAAACTAGAGTATCCTGTTCCTGGTGACACATGTGAATCATAATTACCGACACTTACTACTATAAATCGCCAAACTACAAATGTCTACTTAATTTTCAGAATAACGAACCCTGCATTACTTAAGGCAAAAATTACTTACATTTTACTGTTTTTCGACTCCTGAAGTTGTACTGTGCTCCGCTACAGCACATAAAGTGAACAAACCAAAGTTAAACGACACTTTATAGTTCGAAACGCCTATACACATGAAGCAGTCAATTGTATAAATGCACATTGCCGTAAAACCAACGTCGGGAAATCCCTTTATTCTTGCAATTTAAATCCTGTTTTCGTTGTGACGCACAAACCATAGTAATACGTGCTTGTTCGCGACGGGGCCGAGCCCATGTTAATAAACTTAGATACAAATTTATCATTAATTATTTATTCAACGTGCTCACGGATACGATTCACGGATTCAATCAGCAAGTGGGTTTTTGTTGGGTCAGCGAGTATGATGCTCAGCTACAGTCACAGAGTGCAAACCATCAAGGAATGTAGGCCGCATTTAAATGGCGGTCGTTTTCTGTGAACATTCCAAAACTTTAAAAACTAGGATTTAAATTTGTTATGATTTGCTTTATTTTGTGCATGACCATTTCGTAAGCTATATCTAATTGATTTTAAGAATCCAATAAATTCCAATGGATGTGTAGAAGTCTTGTTTAGAATTTATCTTTAATTGTTTTCGGATTTAATTGATATGTCAAAAAATATGAATACTAATTCTGCTATCTTTAGTAGTTAAATCATCAATTCAACGAATTTAATGTTAAAAACAAATTTGAAACAGCAAGAATGTACATTTCTCTCTGGCATGGTTACAAAAATAATGTCATATAATATTGTCATTTATTATATAAAGCATATACAGTTTATATGCTTTTTGCATTTTTATTCATTACAATCAGTGTGAAAAGGAATACAAACGGAATGTTCTGTGTAATTGAATACTGATTAAAACAAATTAAATAATCTCATAAATTTTACGCATCGTTTACCAGAATATAAACAAGAGTTAAACAACTTATATAAACAATTCATTAGCAAAAACATCATTTAAAGTAATCAATTGTACTAAAAGGGTTTATTTCCCATACCGAATCGGTGTATGTTATGTGTTTGATTATAAATATAGTTTATACCGTCCAACTCATGCTATAAGATCTGTGATAGTCATGTTAATATTTATTATTATTTCTTTTGATGGTGAATTAATACATACAAATGTACCTGTGGGGCAAACTGTTAACACGTTTTTTTTTCATGACTGAAAATGAAAATACTCATATCGTATTAAGAATATTATCCATTTTACTTGGGTCATCATATTTATGAGTCTCGCTCTGGGGAAACGGGGCTTAATGCATGTGCGTAAAGCGTCTCTGATAAGCCTGTTCGGACCTAGACTTGATTTTCGTTAAGAAGAGACTTCCATTAAACTGGAAAGTGTCGTCCCTGATATGCCTGTGCTGACTGCACAGGCTGATATGGCACGAAACTTTACACACTTGCGTTAAGCCCCGTTTTCCCAGAGCGAGGATCATATTTTTTAAACCTATGCATGATTTGTGTATTTTACTTCGCCTTAACAAAATGTAATGTTATACCAGGTATAGGGGGCAGGGCCTTTTCCCAATATAAAGATGCGGTAAGCGCTGCCTGTTACTCGCCATCAACGTGATCGTCACAAACACCGTTCTTAATCCGTGAATCGTATCCGCCAGCGCATTGAATAAATAATTAATTATACATTTGTATCTAATTTAATGTGTTAAACATGGGCTCGGTCCTGTCGCAAACAAGCACGTATTACTATGGTTTGTGCGTCACAACGAAAACAGGATTTAAATTACAACAATAAAGGGGTTTCGCGACGTTGTTTTTACGGCGATGTGCATTTATACAATTGATTGCTGCATGTGTATAGGCATTTCGCCCTATAAAGTGTAGTTTAACTTAGGTTTGTTCACTTTAAGTGCTGTAGCGGAGCACAGTACAACTTCAGGCGACGAAAAACAGTGAAATGTAAGTAATTTTTGCCTTTAGTAACGCAGGGTTCGTTATTCTGTAAATTAAGTGGACATTTGTAGTTTATCGATTTATAGTAGTAAATGGTGGTTATTATGATTCACATGTGTCACCAGGAACAGGATACTCTAGTTTGCGACACTGACCCAAACCTGTGGTCTTTTTTGGATTTTCCTTAGTTATTATTGTATATTATTAGGAAGTGGGGATTTTTGTTTGCGGTCCTTACCTTGCTTTGTGCGGCACATCGGGTTTCCTCGAACGTAGGCTCATACTCGCAAGGAGAGTCAGACCATGCGCCGCCATGGTTACGGAAAATGCGTCTCGGCGGACCGGACAACAACTTGATGCCCAACGGTAAACTCGACCCGTTCAATTGGATTTTTCTGCGTCATTATGGTCTCCATTCACACTCCATTCACACACATGCTTTTATTACCGAAAAAAAAACACTATTTTGAACATAAATTTGCTTCGTTACAGTAAAAACCGGTATCGTTTGACAAGAAATGTCGTCTGCTTCTTTTGCTGTTTCTTATGATGATATTGTTTTTTTCTAAAGGTGGTTGGGCGGACGTACATGGCCATATACGGTATCTACAATTACGAGGAGCTATTTGATCTCAAAGGGTTCAAGTTTAAAATTCGTTGGACTCTGAATGGGCCATTTATAAACCGTGCAGGGAGCCTCTGGTATGTAGTCTTAGTTGTACCTTAATTGATGATCATCTGTGCCGGATTAAGACCCTGGAGGCCCATAGGCAGAGAAACATTTGGGGCCCACGCCCCAGACCCCTAATCGGCCTAGTGTCTACTTAAACGCCAGTGCCCAGTCGATATCACCAGCCAAACCATACGCTTTGTTAATAAGAAATGATTGTCATTTGGTAAGACAAGGTCAAGCTTTTGATAGGAACACACCATTGATATACAATAATTGACTTTGTCAAGTCATAAGATAATGCTAAGTAAGTAAAAAATTATTTCGTCGCGGTCTCATGGGCCCCTTAAATTCGCGGGGCCCATAGGCGGTTGCCTACTGTGCCTAATGGGTAATCCGGGACTGATGATCGTTCTTTCTTTTCGACGTATTTTCACGTCAGTTGATAACGACTTGGTTGCATTCTCATTTTTCCTCCCTAAATATAAATATTGTTTGCGGGCTTTTCAGCGGAGGACATCTCTTTCATTTGCGCTTACCGGACAACCATCAATTTCAATTTGCTCAGTAATTGTAAACAAATATTTTCAGGGACGTTACAAGCAAGCCGGCTCCTAAATGTGGCAATTTCACAGACGGCAACTTTCGGAGACTGGACACGACCACCGCCAGCTGGCGTGCCGCGACAGCAAGTATGATTATATTGAATCGCGTTCTGAGAAAATTGGGCGTAATGCATGTGCGTAAGATAAGCATGTGTAGTCTGCACAGGCTTATCAGGGACGACACTTTCCGCTTTTATGACATTATTTCGTTTAAAGGAAGCCTCTTCTTAGCGAAAATAAAGTTTAAGCAGAAAGAGTCGTCCCTGATTAGACTGTGCGGACTGCACAGGCTTATCTGGTACTACTCTTTACGCACATGCATTATGCCCAGTTTTCTTAGAACGCGACTCAATTTAGCTTACTTCAACATTGATCCGCTAAAACACACACTTCACAGATTTTCGCTTCATCATTGAGTCCTACCCCTGGTCCCCTGTGTTTCACAGGCTGAAGCATGTTTAAGAAAAGAGCGCGTCTCTTCAAGCATTCAGAATAGGCGGTACCACGAGCGTAATTTAAATTTATCCTCCATTTGTCTGACATACCGAAACACGATATTTGTAAAAAAAGTTGACAAATCGTGAAGATTCATTTAACCTTGGTCAACACAGATTTTGATACTCTTAATGACGATTAAATCAATATCCCTTCATGAAAAAAACAAACAGCGTTACATTTTATTTTAGCCCCGTCCATCCCGGCCAACAGGACGGACTATCTGATTAGTGATAACCCGAGCGAGTACATCATTTGGCACATCTGCTTCGACCCCTCACAGAACGTGGCCAACAAATGCTCGATTTCTGAAACCCAGCTTGTAGTCCGGGTAGGTAGACGCACACTTTGCATGAATTTCAGCTACTCTGCTTTTATGAGTCTATCTTGAGACCAATACACGTGAACAGTATTTAAGAAGATATTTGTGTATAATGCGTATAATGCAGGGGTGACTGGGGGTTTTAAACCCGTATTTAAGATCTAGTGGTGTGCAAAACAAATGTTAGCCGCGCTATGGAAAAACCGGGCTAAATGAATGTTCATTTAGGATCACCTGATTAAGCTTTGCATTTCTCACAAGCTAATCATGGACGACACTGTCGCTGATATGACATGTTTCGTGGGACAAAATTCTTTTCGTAACGAAATCAAATTCCGTTTAGCCTGTGCTAATATCGGAAGATACTTCACGCACATGCATTTAACCCGATTTAGTTCGCCGTGGCGTAATGGATATGGTGTCCGCCTAGCGATCGGGAGGTTGTGAGTTCGATCCCCACTGGGAGCGTTCCTTCGATCTCCCCAAAAGACACCAAGTACTGGTCCTTGTCACAGAAAACGGACTCGAGAGCATTTCAATTAGCCTTCGAGGCTTCCGATGCAATCGAGCTAAAATAAATAGGTTTAAACTAAACCCGATTTTTCCAGAGTGCGGCTAATATATTTTATTCAATCAACATTTAACCAATCGCAATCGGAAATTGTTTCATATTAATAAAATTACAGGGTATAATAATGAAATNAATGAGTCATAAATATGGCTTATACTGAAACAACAAGGAATTGTTTTTCTTTCATTTGACCTTAATAGTCTAAGTACAAAAATAGTCAGAGATCTGCTAAATTCAGAGTTATGGTTTTTGGACGCACGTACCCCAGATTAAAACTCAGTTACATATCAACATAAACATTAATTAAGACATATTGTGGCATCTAGAGTGTTAACAATGCTGTTCGAAGATTTGACCTGCTGACCTAGCTTTTGGACGCATGTGAACCACTTTCTAACTCGACCTAGATATTGTCGAAATCATCATTCTGACCAAGTTTCATCAATATTTTGTCATAAATGTGGCCTTAAAAGTGGTGACAAGGATTTGTTTATATAAAAATGTTGGCCTTAAGAGTGGTAGCGAGCTAAAGGTTGACGACGCACATTACACAGCGCACAACCACGGACGCTGGACACAATAGCTCACCTTGAGCAATTCTTGCTCAGTTGAACTTAAACATGCCTCTCGATATGACTCGTTTTTAGGCGTACGAACACGATATTGAGCACGTCTTTTGATTATATCAAAATGTTATAGGCCTCAGCCTGCACGTGTCATAAACACACTTACTGGGTATACAGACTAAAAAATCAAGAATATGTGGCGCTTTCACTCTACAGTCTGTTAAAAGGTTTTAAAAACAATCCATGTTGATGAAAAAATAAGTGCGCCCGTCATGAAAATAGAAGATTCCCTACCAATTAAATTAAATACAAGAAAAAAAAGTCGTCGTACTTAAACCACACAGGATTTGCCGTATACCTGACCGCCGCAACAAATTAAATGCTTAATTGAAATGTATTGTGTCAAATTGAACTCAACACAAAACGGTCTCTTGTAATGAATTTGATAGCATTTATTTTACTTGAAACAATTTGTGTATACAAACAAATGTAATGTGTAGTTCAATCGTATGCTGATCTAGAGTAAGAGCTAGACATCACTGATTTGAGAATTGTTTCGTAGTAGTCAGCATCAGCGATCTTCGTTGGCGTCTTTTATGGTATTTGACACTCTGTAAAAAAATACAAATCAGTAAGCTTAAACCTTATACAAAATATGCTTAAATTATAGTATCTTCTGAAATGACTTTGTATCCGGATTAAGTAGTTTTATAAATCAAGAGTAAATGTCCTTATATTTATTGCATAGAATCGTTTCTTTTTACATCTATAACTATTTTGGTCTCACAGAAATGTCAGATTGTTACATTTTAATATCATTTAGTCATGCTGGAACAACTGTATAAAATGATTATGGCATATGAAGTGGCCATGCATCGAAAATCAGAAATCCATACCAGGTCCTTTCCAGTACCATTCCCTGCCCAGTGCGTCCGTGTTGACGAGACCTCCACCGATACAGGATCTAGACTTCCGGTCAATGCTGGCCCAGTCGATGTTCGTCAGGTCAAGGTCACCGTCGGGAATGCCGTCGGCGGGATTCACGTCCACGTTGGGACGTCGGTCCTGTTAAAGAGTTTATTCGTTAACATTGTAATATTCATTTTTACATAAAAACAATTCCAAGTATACAAGGTTAAATTTGGTTTTATAAGATATTTTTTTCTAATTGCAATTGGTTCGATGAATCGCTTGTTTTTGCAAATAAATGATTGCTTTTATCATTTTATCTACAATGCTTATTTAGTAGTCACAGAGACGTCTGCACTTCACATACAAATATTCATTACTATTTTCCACGTTGATTGGTCTAAAGGTAGACTCACGAACACAACATAAATAAGGAAGCTAAAATATAATGTGCATCTACCTACCCGGACGACAAGCAATGTCTCGGAAATCGGGCATTTCTTGGCCAGGCAGAGGATGATGATGTATTCAACCGCGTTGTCACTGATCAGATATTCCGTCCTGTTTGCCGTCAAGAATGTTCCTGAAATCATACGAAGGTAACGCTCTTTTCGTTTAGGAAGATATACTGATATCTCGTCATTAAAATATATACTGATTTCCCGTAATTAAAGGTACCAAAAGATGTGTTGACCAAGGTTAAATTTATAAGAACATATTGTCAACATTGTGTTGAACATCGTTTGGCGGTATAGTAGACAATTGGGGGTATTTACAAATAATCGTGGGCGGATCTATTCGGTCGTGACACCGCCCATTTTGGAATACCGGAAGAGACGTGGTTTACTGTTGCACATGTTGTAGCCATTGTGCAACGCCTCGAAAGCATTGAGGATCAGTACGTACAGGAAACTATGTATGTTCGTTAAAGAAATTGTAAACAGTTTTAATATAACATGTTCTACGTGTTTTTTTCTCTATAAATTTAAATATTGTCTGTTATCCATATGCTCAATATTAAAATATTGTTCGTTTATGTTGTATAACTTGTAAATGTTCTCTCCCGTTAAATAAAAACAAGTTTGCTGTATAATATGTTGCGTAGTAACAGCTTGTGTAATTTTTGCTCATATTGTCATATTATGCATGAACTGAGCTAAAAATAAATAAACCTGGTTGGTAAACTTGGTAGGACCACAGGATGTTGCACAAATCTCTTAAGTTAGCTGATAAATTATGAAGTTTTCAAAACAAACCTGATGTCACAGCTCGCCAGCTGGCGGTGGTCGAGTCTAGTCTCTGAAAGTTGCTATTGAACAAGTCGCATGCAGGGGCCAGCTTCGTCGTTACCTCCCTGAAAATAGACATTGACAACTACAGATCAACTTTAAATTCACGATTTGCACAAACCTTGGTATCCCTCGCACCACTCAAATACATTAACCTCGCTCTGAAAAAAAAATGGCATTATGCGTGTGCGTCATATTAACCTGTCCAGTCCACACAGGCTGGGAAGACACTTTTCGCTTCTATTACATTTGTGTTACAAATTTAGTAAGCTCTTTTTTCCCCGAGCGAGGCCAACATATATGGTTCGGCGATTCCGCAAAACATTTTCGTACAATACTAACATAAGAACCTGCTACAAGTATGTATAAGGGGCTGATGTAAGGGTTGCCCTGAAAGGCACGCAAACACAAATTGACATTTATGATAAAAATTGCGAATTTGAAGTATGCAAACATTTCGTTGTCATCTGACTCGAAAGCAATTACGGATGCATGTATTTGTCTGTTGGGAAAGCAAAAAAACAATATGGAGAGATATACCATGACGGTATAGCTACAAATATAATACACACCAGTTACTTCCCGCACGGTTTACCAATGTCCCATTAAGTGTCCACCGAATTTTGAACTTTTTCGGTTCAAATATCCCCTCGTTATTCTTGATACCGTATATGGCTATGTACGTCCGCCCCACCACCTGATGAACACAAATAATTTTCAAGTGAAAAAGTGAAAAAAAAAACAACTAATACTAAAACTAAAACTAATTCCGAGAAGAATATACGTCTATATGAGTCAAATATCTATATAAAGAGTAACATCAGAAGCAACAGCAACAGACGTAGAAATAGACATTAACTGTTAAAGATGTCGGTTTAAGTTTTGGTTTAATAAAAACATAAACACACACATCTATGGATGGTTTATTGTACATCCTTAGGGTAGTGTATTATTACAATAATGGAGCATAATACGAATTAATGGTGGAATAAGTAAAATTCATTCTTTTAACAATATCTCGCAAAATATTGCCCATTTAAAGTTTAAGTATATATTGAGGACCAATAATCCTTGATATCATGTACTTGATATTGACAAAACAGACGAAACACACACACCTAGACTGGTTAATTTATGTAATAGATGTAAATGGTAAACATGATGCGTGTACATAGTAATGGTTTTATGCACTTTCAAATAAAATCTCAACTACATTTAGGAGTTTATATGATTCTGTCCCTATGACCATTTGAGTCGCGTAATGCGAAAATTGGTCGTATGCAATATGCGGCCAGCTTAGCTCCAAACCAGCCTACGCGTTCGCTAGTCTAACGCGGGTCACTATGATTCTATTTAAATGACCATATTGCATTGCAATACATACGTACATGAGCGAGGAAGTCGTTCCACGACAGCAGACAATCCCTGGTAGGGGTAGGGATTCCGATTTTACCGTTGGGCATCAAGTTGTTATCCGGTCCGCCATTACGCCTTTTCCGCAAGAAGTTTGATTCGCCTCGCGAATACCTAGTGCGTGACGCCGCGGCGGTCCTGGTCAGTGATTCTCTTCGCGAAAAATCAATGTTTACACAGGTCAACGTTATTGCCGCGAACAAGAGTAGCCATATCCTGTTGATACACAATTATCAGATGTTCAGGGCAATCATTCCGATCAGTCAAACCTGGCCACAAAATCAAGCCAGTAAAAGAATCCATCTCGTATTGCTTTGCCATAGGGACTCATGACAACATAGTATTACGCACAACCAATATTCAGAGACATGACACTTTATCGTCTACTTTCATTCTGTCAGTTCCAGGTTTAGAACGGTCACTTTCAATTGTGTTCCATGTAAACGATTAACTATCAACACTTTTCAAAGTAAAAAAAAATCGTGTTCTTTTTAACTGTTAAAAAAAAATGCAGTCATTATATCAAGATATTGATACGTTTTTCACACATTTTTGTTATAGATCTAATGTGATTATAAAAAAAGTGCAACTTATTTAGAGCTTGAAACAAAACAAGATATTCTTATTATGCGATCACTTACATTTTTCGTGCGTCCTATACCAATATTGTCGGTAAACAAAGTCAACACGGACGCTCTGGGCTTGCAATGGTACTGGAAAGGACCTGGTATGCCTTTCAGCAGTCCGATGCATGACTTCTTCACATGACATATTTATTGTATACAGTTATTTGCAATCATCGCGACTTAGTTTTTTAATGTAACAATCTAAAATGGCTCGTAGACTAATAAATCAAATAAAATGAAAACTAAAACACTTTTATGAAATGAATATAAGGACATAAGGACTCTCGAAATCTAGAAATTCTTAATCCGGATGCATTGTGATTTTAAGAGGATACTATTATTTAAGCATATTTTACGTCAGGTGTTTGATTACTGAACTGTTTTCTTTTCCAGAGTGTCCAATACCATAAAAGACGAAAATGAAGATCGTTCCGAAACTTTGCCGTTCAATTAACCCTTTGCATGCTGGAAAATTTGTCGTCTGCTAAAATGTTGTCTGCTAAATTTCTAAAATTAGCATTTTCTTCGATTTTTTTTCAAAGAATATTATCAGAATAGCAAACAGTTTGGATCCTGATGAGACGCCACGTTCTGTGGCGTCTCATCTGGATCCAAACTGTTTGCAAAGGCCTTCAAAATCCGGTTCCAGCGCTCAAAGGGTTAAATTGAACGAGCATGTCAACACTATATATGCATATTCATTGTTGTTCATATTGCACCNCCTGAATACGAAGAGCTCAAAATAAGCTATTGTGATCACCCTATATGCTTCCGTGGTCGTGCGGTGTGTAATGTGCGTCGTCAACTTTTAGCTCGCTACCACTCTGAAGGCCAACTTTTTAAAATTAGAAAATCCTTGTCACCACTCTAAAGGCCACATTTATGATGCAATCTTGTTAAAACTTGGTCAGAATGTTTATTTTGACAATATCAAGTTGCAGTTCGAAAGTGAATTGCATGCGTCCAAAAACTAGTTCAGCAGGTATAATCTTACAAAAACATTTTAACACTCAAGAGGCCCCAATTATGTGTCAATCTTGATAATACTTTGTCATATTGTTTATGTTGACATTTTAAAATCTTGGTCACGTGCGTCCAAAACTAGGTCATCAGGTCAGTCTTAATTCGTTTACATTCTAGAGCCCATAACTATGACTCAATCTTGATAAATCTTGGTCAGAATGCTTATTTTGACACTATCTAGGCCACAGTATTAAATCTGGGTTACGTGCGTTCAAAACCTAGGTCACCAGGACAAATCTTAGAAAAACCGTGTTATCAGTATTGTTATAAATTAACTTATCTTACATGTTAGAGAACTCTCATTAATATTGAATATAGCAGTCATTAATATTTAATATAGCAGTAACTGCGCTTTGCTATGTTATTCACAATATTTCAATTTACTTTCGTTTATCATTCATGTTTAATTGTTATGTCACAGAGCGAGACAATTGTGCGACCAGTCCGGGACTCGAACCCGGGGACAGCTCGCTATCAGGGAGAATGCTCTCCTTACTGAGCTAA
>VMBQ01008986.1:0-22123 GCA_007657795.1 Dreissena rostriformis
CAAGGTTACAGTATATTCTGAGCGATGGTAGGCTTATAAATAAACATTGGTTAAAGTGTATTCAAAGCGGTGATTGGTTAATCCGTTTTCGTATTGGTTGGTGTCAATAGAATTTTTGTTTCAATTATGTTAACACAGAGACAAGAACACTTAAGACTGTTTAAATTGTTGTCAAGAATGTTTGTCATATTGGTTTTGTTTATCATAAGTAGTTATTTGTGTTTGTTTTTGTTAAGTAACAAATTACATGTTTTTACGTCGGCCTCTGTTAATCTGTATTTAATTGATCAAGCACACACGTGAACTTAGAAGACGACCAATTTTACGACAATGTTCATAAACAATAACAGCCTGTCACCAACCATTATTGTAATGACCCACTGAAACGGTAACGTGATTGTTTGGAAATTGCCAGTTACCGCACCTAGCCTGTACAGAAGGAGTAGTCACGTAGTGATCTAAAGGAGGTCAAGATGGTGACGTTGATGCCGAAACTGGTATTTTCGCCGTTTAATACCCGTTATTACTTTTATTTAAAAAAAAATGCCGCTCACTTTCCAGCCATATCAGCAAGAAAGTTATTAGCGTTTATTTCGTATTAATATTCTCTCTATATCTCAACTTTACTCGCTACTAAATTTCTTAGCGGCATCACAAAATTACAGCTCCTGCTAAGAAAATTCGTAGCGAATCAAGTCGAGATATAAAGCAAATATTAATACGAAATAGATCTAAATGCTAATCACTTTCTTACTGATATGGCTGGAAAGTGAGCGGCATTTAAACATTAAACAAAAGTAATAAAGGGTATAAAACGGCGAAAAATACCAGTTTCGGAACGGACGTCGTCATCTTGATTGTCACGTGATTATCCCCTTGGTATATATATGACTAAATGTACGTAAACAAGAAAACATTTTATTTTTTCAGATAAATATGAAGAAGTTCTTAAATATGACATCGATGTTTTACTACAAAGGACTTTTTTGTCAATATCAGTTCGAACAAAGAATATACGAAGTACACAACATTAATAATATACACTCATACTTTACAATTAATTCATGATATAAATAAATAACACAAATAAATAACACGTGTTAAAAACGCAAAATAAATTCTCTGACGTCAAATCAGTGACGTCATATTTGTGGAACTTCACCCACGCCCTATAAGATCGTTTTCGCCCTCATAAACGGGGCATATTTCTCATTAAATCGCATGCTTGTGCTTTCTGGAACACCGCCATCAAAACCTGTAAATATAATTATTAATTAGTGAAATTATAATAAGAACTTCCTTATACTTACGTATGCACCGCTACGGAAATACGTTTAGTATTGTAAATGCATATTTAGCTCAAAAATGCTAATTTTATTCGTTGTCTCAATGAACATCGGTGTGTATCTTGTTAGAATAACAACTTCTCACATAATGGAGCCTCAGATGCGGAAAGACGTGTATCCTACAGCTAAATAATTTTAAAGAAGGAGTGTCGTATAAACTTATGCTTTACATGCCTACCGGCCTTGACACTTCTACTTCATGTACAAAGCGGACTACTGTTTTGGCCTTTCATTTGCGGTCAAAGGTCAAATGGATTTAAGACTAAGACGAATTACCTCGTTAACATGTATAAACTGTAGGATAGAGCCTCGCCGTGTAAACCTTTCTACAACTCGTCGGATAAATTAAAGTATAAAATGACACTTACATAGTATTCTCTTTAAACCCACACACGAAAATGTTAGAATAATCAATAATTTAAAATCACATTAGCGCGTTTTTACCTGTCAGTATATTATTTGCTGGCGGCGGAAGGTATTTCCGTCGGGTAAACGCGTAACCAGAGAGACTGCTCACGCAGGTCCTGTCGTAACTTCCTTCGGGGGAACTGCATATTCCCGCCGCCATTCTGGAACGGGATTCCCTCGGCGGTCGGGGCACTTGATGTATGTATTCCTTCGGCGGATTAACAATGCCGTTGACTAAAATAAAATGACAATTTCAGTTTCAGTTTATTAGCAGAATCAGCAAATACATGTATTGTGCCATATACTTAAAACTATCAGAATCTTTAGCACGGGATTGACATTTTTTTTTTAATAGATTGACTTAAGTGTATGTAGCATCTTAAAACTTACACCCGACTGAACTTTTATGCGTCGTGAATTACCGTGTCGAATGCTTGTTTATTATCTATACATTATCTATACATGCGCAATAGAGGTTCCTATTAATTGCAAAAACGTTTTGAATTATAGAGTGTTGTTTAAAAATGCAATCAACCGTACTACGGTTTTCGTCGTTGACGTCGTGACGTCATAAATTGACCATTGTTCTTTTATGTATTAAACTAAATATGAAGTCTACTTTAAACGAGAATATTTGAACAAGCCCTTTAAAGCGAAATAAATCATGTGAAAGCAGTGTGTGTGCGTTGTTATTTTCTGCAAATTTTAAATGAAATAATGTCAGTACGCAAGCAATTTTACTTAAAATAAGAAAACCACATTTTACATAATAAGCTTTGGTTCAAATGTGGGTTTATGTGGATAGGGGTCAATGGGTCATCCGGAATACCTTCAAGTTACAACACAAACAAATGGAAAAGCTGGCAGNTTTGTATTCTTTCCATCGCTTATATTAATGAAAAAACTTAAAATTTAGTTTCATGTATATCTCGCTTGATTTTATTGACATTGATTGAACTCGTCCGGCATATTTGGTAAGGATGGTCATCTTATAGTGATCCAACCATTTTGCTTTCTATATCTGTAGTAGGGTGTTGTATAATGAACACATATACTGCCAAAGACTGATACAGATATCAAAATTGTAAACTCCAAGTGTTGCTGCCCATATTTTTAGTTTAACTAAAGATAAAATATAAGTTAGTGGATTATTATCTGAGTGCACTGAACAATAACTATGCGATTAATATTCAGCAAATGTATCTGAAAATCAGGATGAGCAAAAACACATGAAGATAAAAGTATTAATGTCAATTAAACAAATATTTGCTGGTTTTCTTCTGGACATGTCCATTTCATCTTTGTCATCTTTTTTCTGTTTTTTGTTTTGCCTGAAGGGTGAAGAAATAATTATAAAAGAGGTTTAGTAATGTAAATGAAATCTTTGATAAGAACGAAGAAGTTCTGAAGGGTTTTGAGGTCTTGGTCATTTTCGTATCTTATCAATCTGCTCGGGATCAGTGTCTATTCCTTTGTTTCTCACAACGGTACCTACAAAGTTAACACAATGTTATTAAATTTACATTTTGCAGGACTAGTTTTCAAGTTACACTCCTGCAATAAAAAAAGAATCTGTTCTAACCATTATAAATGTTCGGAGACCGTGCGGCTGAATAATCAGTACGTGTAAAAAAAATAAAAAAAATGTCAAATTAAAGTCACTCTAACACATCCTTGCATCAGTCTTTGATAAGTAGCTGGGCTGCTACATAAACCGAAGGGAATCTTTTTAAATTCAAAGAACCCGAGTGCACCTATAATAAATCCGGTACGGTCCTTGTGGTCTTCCGGAATTTCTATTTGGTGGTATCCTGATATCATATCTAGCGTTGTAAAGTACTTGGCTCTTTGAAAGCAGCCGAAAAATTATTCTGTCTTGGTAAGGCAAATAATTCTTTGATGATTCTGTCATTTGACAAACGGTAGTCCACGCAAAATTGAAGTTTCCCACTTTTTCTTTATTACAATCACTTTGTTGTCTGAAAATGAAGATTCAGACGGTCTAATGATGTTACAGGATTGTTCTATATGCTGTCTCACTTCATTGATCATGCCAGGCGGTATACTTCTGTGTTTCTGTTTAAACAGCCCATCATCATGCAAATCTATTCGGTGTGTCATTGATGTACAGTTTCAAATATCCGTGTCGCTGGTAGAGAATATGTTTAGATGTTTCATTAAAAGATCATTTAAAGCTCGAAGTTTTTCAGAATATTAAATGTTATCTTCATCGATGCTGAGTCCCTCTAGTGTAGTCTTTCTTTTGATGTCTTTATGTTCTTCCTCTAATCTGACAAGCACTTCTTCGGTGACTTAAACTGGTTGCATCTTACATAGTAAAGCCTTCGGTTTCTTACATACTGTGTTGGATTATTATCTTATAATAATTGAATGTGCAATACACGTTTCAGACAAAAGCATAAAACATAAATACCAATGTACATGTGGATAAGCATTCTGCAAAAATCTCTCTCCTAAATTACCTTTATATAAACTTATTAGTGCGGATAAAATATCAGTTTCTAAAATAACAGGTGTTTTAGCTGAATAAGATGTATCTGGTACTATGAGGAATAAACATGGCTGCCTTTCAGATTCTGGTATACCTTTAATAGATAAATCTACTTCAATGCAGCATAAGTAGGGAAAAATCTTCCATCAGCACATTCTACATGTAGAATTTCGTAAAGGGGCTGTTACGTGATGTCTTTAGAGACTTCTCATGTTGTAACCCAGCTAGAAAAATTCCCCGACCACAATCCGTATTGAACCCGGGTCCTCCCGTTTCCAAGGCAGACACTCTACCGCGTCGCTATAAAAGCTTGCTCATATGGAAGGCAGTATACGCGCTCTATATACACCATCCCACTAATATCAATTAGGATTTATTATCTTTTTTATTACCTATAGTATGCTTACATGTTTACGGTGTTTGTATTTGATTTTCACCTGTATATTTAATCATAATTAGAATGTGTAATATAGACAAGCAATACGTGTTGGTGTTAAAGAAGACTTAATTAAACGTTACAAATATCAAATCCAACCTTTTTATTGAATCTCTTGATGTGGAACACCTGTCTAGACTGTGGGTTGTGCCGCCTATTATCTATCGAGGTGATGACAAAGTCAGGCTGACGCCGGGGCAGCTCCAACCCTCCCACGGGCATCTCACCGGCGTATTTGGACTTGTTTTCTGTGCGCCATTGCGAGCTCGGGTATAGCTGACTGGAAATAAATGTTAAGTTTTAGTACTGGTAGTGGCGGCGGTGGTGGGGATGATAATGATGATGATGGTTTTGGTGGTAGTGGTGCTGGTGTTGATAGCGCTGGTGATAGCAGTGTTGATGATTACGACGACGATTGTGCTGCTGCTGCTGATGATGATTTAGAAGGTAGTGGTGATGAAGATGATTTTGATAATGGTTGTGGTTATGATGTTGATGATGATTATGGTGGTGGTGGTTGTGGTGGTCGTGGTGGTCGTGGATGTGGTGGTGGTGCTCGTTGTGGGGTGGTTTTTGTGGTGGAGATATTAATGAAAGTAATGGGGATGGTCGTGGTAGTGATACTGGTGGTGGTGACTATGATAGTGATGATAATTGTTCTTGTTGTCGTGAAAATCAAATAGGTTTTCATGATGATGAATAATGAACAACAATAATAATGATAATGCTAATGATCACTTTATTATGCAAGAAGAACTCAGTAACAAGTTCGTGTAGTTCCCATAGATTTAAAACTATCCATTAGGACTGCTTTTAATCTAAGCGCTGTGTCTATGAGAGCACAATTGCCTTTAATAATGAAATCGAAAAAAAAGTCAGGTGAATCATTTTAATTAAATCTTCATATCAAAGAATAACCTTTAACAAGCCTTTATATATGAAACACACCTGCACGCTTCTTTAACTCGCCCGTAATGATTTGCATATTGTAAAAATCAGTGCAAAACGATTCCGCAAACAATTTCACGTTCTTGCATTAGTTAACATAATCCTCACAATGATTATAGAAGAAAGGCACATGGTTAATTATCAAATAACGATAAAATTATAAACTAAATTTTATAATAACTGACTTACTTACAGACCGAATCACTTTCTCAGTCCTTTATTACTTTCTTCATTTGTTCCTTACTTCTTTCGCTTCCTTCGTCATCCTAACATTAATTCCTTCCCTCACTAACTCAATCCCTTAAGTCCCCCCTACCTCACCATATCCCTCTATCCCTTAAGTCCCTCCCTACCTCACCATGTCCCTCAATCCCTTAAGTCCCTCCCTACCTCACCATATCCCTCAATCCCTTAAGTCCCTCCCTACCTCACCATATCCCTCAATCCCTTAAGTCCCTCCCTACCTCACCATATCCCTCAATCCCTTAAGTCCCTCCCTACCTCACCATATCCCTCAATCCCTTAAGTCCCTCCCTACCTCACCATATCCCTCAATCCCTTAAGTCCCTCCCTACCTCACCATATCCCTCAATCCCTTAAGTCCCTCCCTACCTCACCATATCCCTCAATCCCTTAAGTCCCTCCCTACCTCACCATATCCCTCAATCCCTTAAGTCCCTCCCTACCTCACCATATCCCTCAATCCCTTAAGTCCCTCCCTACCTCACCATATCCCTCAATCCCTTAAGTCCCTCCCTACCTCACCATATCCCTCAATCCCTTAAGTCCCTCCCTACCTCACCATATCCCTCAATCCCTTAAGTCCCTCCCTACCTCACCATATCCCTCAATCCCTTAAGTCCCTCCCTACCTCACCATATCCCTCAATCCCTTCATCAATCACTCCTTCCCTTCATTCACTCCCTCACTCGATCCATCTCTTAATTCCCTCCGTCACTCACTCCATCCCCTTAATTCACTCAATCAAGCATTCCCTATCTTCAATATCGGTCCCGCGGTCACTCCCTCCCTTCTTCACTCACTCAATCACTTCATTCCCTCCCTCCCTCACTCCATTCCTTCATTCACTCTCTCACGACTCCATCCCTTCATTCCCTCCCTCCCTCACTATATCCCAAAATTCACTCCCTCCCGCATCTCCTACCTTTGATAATCGCTCCCTCACTTACTCCCTCCTTTCTTCACTCACTCAATCCCTTCGTTTTCTCAATCCTTATCGCTCTCAATACGGCAAATTATCTAAGACTCGCTCACTCATTCAGCATAGCTGTAATACGGTACCTCTAACTTACTTAATGACAATATAAGATACTAAAGAATGACAAATTGTAAGAGAGTGAATAATTGATAAAAAGCTCTAATTACCTTTTCATTTATAATATTAAACTTACGCCATATTTTAAAGAATGATCGCAATTTAACAATCAAATAAACCCTTTTCTTATACACCCATGTATTGCGTAACTATTACTGCAAGGAGAGAAACTATATAAGATTTATTTCTTTCGTTTCAATCCTTTTCTTATACTTATTATATTGTAAATTACTTGATGTACACTGTGTTTGCCAAAAGAAATAAATATGTTTAAACTAAATAAACCCTTATTTATTCTTCAAAGTATAGCATTTTGTCTACATGTGAAATTGTTACCTCTTAGTTTCTTTGTTTACAATCATATCCATTTAAATTATTTGCACATAATTCTTAAACGATTTTACATTCACAGAAAAGTCGCAATTTGCAGGTTTAATTTTACGGGTTCTACGTTATGATTGTCAATTTTCGATTCATATTGGAGATTAGGAAATATGAAATTAAACAAGCTCACATCGATCTCCAAAGAAAATTCTCATTATTGTAAATTCTACTGTTAATGCCATCGATTTTTAAGAATTGTCAGTAGAAGATAATGTTTACTTAGAACTGTTGTGCTCTATTATATAAAGACTACAACAATGGAAACGAACGGACACATTCTGGTATATGAATAGGATATTAATGAGAGAACGGAAGGCGTCTGGTACGATAAAATATAATAACAATAATAATAAGAAGAAAAAAAAGAGTGGAAGAAGACGATAAAAAAGAACAAGAAGAAGAAGAAGAAGATGATGATGATGATGATAATGATGATGATGAAAATGATGGTGATGATGATAATGATAATAATGATGATGATGATGATGATGATGATGATGATGATGATGATGATGATGATGATGATGATAATGATGATAATGATGATGATAAGGACGACGACGATGACGATGATGACGATGACGGAGACGAAGACGACCGATGACAACGACTACGATGACGACGATGACGATGACGGTGATGATGATGACGGAGACGAAGACGACCGATGACGACGAAGACGACGAAGACGATGACGACGATAATAGGGATAATTGTACGTGGTGATGATAATGATATCGTGTGATGTAGAAAAAGTTATATGATCAAAATAAAAAAGTCAAAATCAGTGCCATAAATCAATATCGCCGAATAATGTTGTTTTCAAGAATATCAACAGCAAAGCAAATACCACTAAAATCGTTCATTAACTTCAGCTTAGCGTTGTCTTCGAATAAAAGCCTATTTATTTGACATGCTCTTGTGCATTTGATTTTTAAAATTAACTTCATTTGGGCACAGTAGCAACGGCTAAATGTCGCATTTCGATCGCCACGAAAGTTTTATCTATACAGTTATATACAGTTCAATGTCCAACTGCATTTGCTAAGAATATTGGATATAAATCATAACGTATACGAGAAGTTGATCGAACCTTTGTTTGGTTGTTGAAACAATGCACACAGAAATGTCATAGTTGTGGTTGCAACGCGTCTAACGAGGTTTTAAACGATCACCTCGTTAAACCTGCTTTGACAAAAATAATACATGAACTAATTAGCAGTATTTCAACATTTTTGCCCACGAACCTCTGCCTGTGTGTCATTATTTTCATCGGCTTTTGGTTGAATATGTTTCTTGATATTATAATTATGTTTGATAAGTCTAGTTTTGTTAGTAGATAACATTTTCAAAATAACGATAATTAGTTAACAAGCGCCTTTAATGAACAATGCATGTACAAGATTAGTCATCGATTAGTTTTTTCACTTTCATTCCTGTTCACGTGATAAGGCTTGTCAAACATAAGACTTCTGGACTACTGCGTAGAGATTGCGAGATTTGTGGCCTTACTGCGGATTAGCGAAGGTTAAAAAAAGATCACCAGACAAACGATCGAGGGCATGGATTAACATGAAGATTTGCCGACCCTCTACCCGACTTATGCTCAATTGGTCATTGTCGCTCCATGAACTACTTGAAAGTAACCCGCGTACTCTTAAGTATTCAACAACGTACCCGGGGTACGGAAAATATAGTAAAAAGTATAACCCGGAGTATAGCCGGGTGCCTTTAAGCGTATATTTCATACCGGGGTACATTGTAGTATACTTAGAAGTACCCGGGGAACTTTAAAGAAGTACCTGAGCCGACATAGACCAATTTAGCCCGACTTCAACCCACACTTTCTTAACTGTAATCACATTCAATTGTAAATGAATTTAAAAAAATAAATAAAAAAAAAAACAACATTTTCACGTGATGGTAATGCTAAAGTAGCTGTAGAACACATTTCAACAACACATGTAGTTGATATTTAAATTTCGACTCCAAGTCGACCAGCGTTAGGGTAATCTATCACAAAGATATCTAGAAGAAGATGATTATTATCATGACGAAGAAAGGAAAAAGAGAAGGCAGACAAGAAGAAAAGATAAAAAGTTTGCTAATTTAAAGCTTTATAACAGGTCACGTGATACCATTCAGATTGCAAAGTTTGCATCAGTAACAACAGTAGGCAAACATTTTCAAAATATACTTCATATACCCGGTATGCATAAAATAGCTTCATTGTAATTTTATATCACACATTTTTAAACAAAATATACAGACAGATAGCAAACAGAGCCACCCAGCTTTCGCATCATTTCAATAAAACTATCCCTCTTTTCATTTCGATTGTGAGTTGGAATACAAAGCGCCGCCATATGTTATCAAACACGGCGATTGCTGCTATATCGGACAGTCAGCAATGTTCGGTGATAATCGATGCCTTATCATCTGAATGTAATACGAAATATTATTATTTCTCGTTTAATCACCAGAGAACAATGTTTACAGTGGGCTGTTGATATCTTTGTTCGATAATTACTCGTTTTAGAATATTAAAGGCGGGTTTACCAAGATCAATGAAAACATCCAAAATGGCCCCAAATGTTCCATTACTTTCCTTTTGACACGTATCGACAGCAATCTAATTGATTAAATATTAGTATTAATAATCCAAAAGACATGATGTCTGTGCACACATTAGTTTTTCATGTGTAAGGATTATACCCGTTCAAAAGAGGGAGATTATTTTACGCCCTCTTGACTTCTCATTGACTGACTTCTATGTAAGCTATTGCCGATTCAAACATTTCTCTTCTAATGGCAGTTCAAAATGTATGCCGTACAAATAGTATATAACATACATAAATAATATATTCTTAGAAGATGATACTGGTTTGGTTAAATTCTATTTGTTAACAATTGAGCCTCGTTCTGGGAAAACTGTGCTTAATGCATACGCGTAAATAGTCGACCCAGATTAGCCTGGGCAGAGCGCACAGTCCAATCAGGGGCGGCTCTTTCCGCTTTTATGGTATTTTTCTTTTAACGGAAGTATCTTCTTTCTTAGCGAAAATCAAGTTAAGGGGGAAAACGTCATCCAAGATTAGCTTTTGCGGACTGCACAGGCTAATCTGGGACGACATTTTAAGCACATGCCTTAAGCCCAGTTTTCTCAGAACGAGGCTCAATTAACGACAGATAGACCTATATGCTTCGGACTTAGTTCTTTGCCAAGATAAAGTCAGAAACGTTTAATTTTATGACGCAGAAAAAAAGTTATCAAACAATCATTTAATTGTGCTGATTGAATTTCTCAAAGATTTTAAAGTTCGTGCAAAATATCCCACTACCTTTGAAAAACATAAATGTTTCAGTTAAGAGACAGAGTTAATTGAAACAGGCAGTAAATCTGTATAAACATTTCCAATCCACAAGTAAGCAATAATCAAATATGAAAATCATTTAATATAATCACATGAGGCGTTCTAGATCCGTTTGTGAGACGCAACTTTTAATGTTCTTATATGATAAGAAACTTAACGTTCTGCTGACCTGATGGAACATCTTTTACGTAAGTTCAATTTTATATTAATAATATGCTGTTAATCCAATTACGGTGAAAGAGTCAATTTAAAATGTACGTACATGTCATTTCCGATCAAATCGCCATTACTTCTTCGGGACGCGCCCCGAGGCAAAGCGGTCGTAGCACGTGACTCTCGCGTGTTGCCGCTCGTGCTTTGTGACGTCACTGTATCATTGGTCTCGTTATCGTTTGTTATCGAGAGTGGCGGAAACAGAGTTACCTTGGTAACCGTAGGCAGTGGAAACTGGTTTCTTGATGCGTTCTCCATTAAAGTCATTGTGTAAATATCAGTTTGATAAAAATCACAAATTTAAACTCTCCAACAAGTTTAAGTTAAAATAGTTGATAAACAATTGCTTATCGCTTGCTCCCAGTCTGTTTCAACCCAAATGTACATGTTATATGTTTGCTGAAATGTTCCATTTTGTAATTATTCCGATTCTCATGTATTCTCTCGTGTGCTCTACCTATATAATTGATGGCTGATATTTTAAGTAAAATGTTCAACCACAACGTATCAGCTTTATCAGACGATTAAGATTTTCAGTCATACAGAAAAAACACGAGCCTCGCTCTGGGAAAACGGGGCATAATGCATGTACGTCAAGTGTCGTCCCAGATTAGCTCTTGCAGTCCGCACACGCTAATCAGGGACGACACTTCCCGCCTTAACTGGAGTTCGCTCAGAAGAGACTTCATTTAAACGACAAATACCATAAAAGCGGAAAGTGTCGTCCCTTATAAGCCTTAGCCAACTGAACACTCGAATATGGGACGACACTTTACGCACATGCATTAAGCCCGGTTTTCCCAAGGCTAGGCTCATATAATACTACGCATTATTTAATTATACAGAATTCATCAAGATTTCAACACGATGCTTACAACTTTGTTTCATAAAAAAAAAAAAAATGTATTTTCACTGAAACGCGTGTAAAGTATTATACCAGTTTAAGGGATATAAACAGAGTTTACACCTTACTTATAATTTTCATTTTCAAACAATGGCACCGACATGACAATAACATAAATCATTCTTTATGAATTTTGAAAATATCTCGTCCTATGCATACGAAAAAGCAGTTTATCTATTGTCCGCGGTACGACATTCATTTGGATTTTGGAAGCACATTTCTTCGTAACATAACAAGAAAATCAAATAAATCGAATATTATGACACACATATTCTTTTGTAAATCCCAACAAAGCCGCATTTTAAACCTGTCAAATCCTAGGTCCGCATTTGCTGTCACAGTCTTCGTGAAATTACTTTCATTAGTTACTCCAACGATGAGTACCGGATAGAGCGAAAGCTCACTAGCCACCTGTGAAATTTCACATTTGAAAACTTAACAATCCGTGTCAGAAATTTAAATCTGAATACAAAGCGCCTTAACGTGCATAATGTGCAGTTAAATAATTAAACGCGTAGTTACGACTGCATATCGTATGAAATACAGACCGGTTTAAATCGCCATCGATTAAATATGATTACATTTAAATCCATTATTGTATAAACGAATTCAATTTATTTCAACAATCAATGTTGCAATTACATGAACGATTAATAATGATGAAATAGTTCAATACAAATAACTAGTTTTTACATGCATTTGAAAAGCACAAACAGCGATGCATTATATAGCCATGCATACATGTACATACATTTTAAAGGTCTTTCAAGAAAAGGTAAGAAAAATGTCGCGACATGGTGAGATTTTGATAATGTATCCGGATCCTTTGAGGTTGAGTTTTGATACCGGTTTTTGTGGTGAATGCCTGTGGAATTAGTTCTCTTGATACCAGTGTTTGAACAGCGTTAGCACCGAATTCGCGCAATTGTTGATTCAATCAAATCAAAGTGCTGAGGGATATTTAAGTGCACATTACGAAACGTGCTTTATATTATGAATTCACTTTTCATTTACGATTTGAAATAATATTAAAATGTTTAAGACGTTAATATAAAATGCAGATTTTATCTCGCTTGGAGCAGAAATGCATATCTTCAGAACACGTCTTTCCTTTCAGTATCCAAATGTCAGGTCCGATTTCTCAAGTATTCCTTAGTTTGCTTCAAAAGGAATTTATTAAAGGGACATGTTCACAGATTTTCGTATTATTTTTTTTAAATATCATAACAACTATTTACCAACAAAACTGTCATAATTGAATAGTTGTATATAACAATGATAAGGAAAGAGATTAAATTAAAAAAAATATGTGTTAGCAAAAGCTAACTGGCTGCCACTACACCCCGCAGGCCTTTGAAATGTGTAACGTATTAAAACACTATGTCCGTTATACATGTTTATGCTAAATTGTGTCGTGTTTTGAGAAAGAGCCTCGTCCTGGCAAAACTGGGCTTAATCCACGTGCGTAAAGTATCGTCCCAGCCTAGCCTAAGCTAATCAGGGACGACACTATCCGCTTTTATGGTATTTATCGTTATAAAGAAGACTCTTGTTTGCGAAAATCCATTCAAGGCGAAACGTGTCAAAGATAAGCCTGTACGAAAATACACATGCTAATCTGGGCTGCAATTCACGCACATGCATTAAGCCCGGTTTTTCCAGAACGAGGCTCATTATATCGAAGATCTTACCTGCAGAAGTCTTTTGAAAAGTCGATCCCTGAGAACTCTTTTGGTAATTTCACCTTCCGAATACATTTAGAGAAGCGCTCAGATCTGGAAAAAAAGATATTCAAAATGCTCATCATCATCATCATTTTCATCATGATATTAGAAGCAGCAGCAGCATAAACAGCAGCATAATCAACATCATCCGCGACAACAAAAGCAGTAGCAGTTGTTTATCATCAACAAACATCAACATAAACTACAACGCAAACACCGACGACAACATAATTATATTTTGCAGATTGTATTATTATTATTAATCCTATTATTATTATCATCATTATCATCATTATCATCATCATCATCATCATCATCATCATCATCATCATCATCATCATCATCATCATCATCATCATCATCATCAACAGCAGCAGCAGCATCATCATCATCATCATCATCATCATCATCATCATCATCATCATCATCATCATCATCATCATCATCATCATCATTATTATTATTATTATTATTATTATTATTATTATTATTATTATTATTATTATTATTATTATTATTATTATTATTATTATTATTAAAATTGTTAGATATCTATTGTTATTGTAATTATTATTATTATTATTATTATTATTATTATTATTATTATTATTATTTCTATCCACTTACGATGCCAGTCCAAAGGGAAATGCCGACGGCTTCATTTTCCGCTGATGTGTGTCGTACGTCCGCTCCGTCATTTTGTTCTGCCGCCACTATCTTTACCGATTACAAACAAAAATCCAAACCCAAATTTATAGCTTCGTCAACATAAATATGTGATCTGCTTTTTTGTTAATTTTCCATGGACATCGTTGTTCACTTTTTCCATAATGTCGCCATAACTACAACGTCAACATTTTGTGCAATATGACGTCGCAACGTTACGTTAAAGGCAAGTGGCGCTTCATTCACGTGTTGCTTCTCAATAAACAAGGCGAGTGTTTAATTTGCGAATAACTTTTAAAAATAGCTGTGTTTTTTCTCAGTAAATTGTGTAATTTTTCAAAAGCAGAGACGTAGATAAAATGTTATCTACGTCTCTGGCTTATATATATATCTGATATATGTCGATTTTTCACACGGAAAGACATCTTAAACATAGTTGAATGTGTCCTATAGGAATATATAACAAAGCATTAATTTTGCGCACCGCATCGTGTATTCTCAGATGTAAACCCCGTCGCACTTCCTTTTCTAACCCTCAAATGTGAGTATCTGTTGGAAAAAAAAATCCGCAATTTCAAATAGGTTTATAAACCTTAATTAGTACTCTACAAACAGATGGAGACCTTTGATCGGCTTCGATGTTAACAGAAATAACAAGATTTATATTTTAAATTACGTGTGACTCAATCATTTTCTCAAAATTATTGCAAATGCTGACCGGAAGAATCGATTTTCATTTGTTTTGTAGCGGGTGGGGAAGTAAGAAAACACGAGTTCACATCTTTATTATAACATGTTTCGTGCCTTATAATATGTATATAAGATACAACCAAGCAAAAACATTATATTAAATTGTATTTCCTCTTTTAAATGATGTTACATTTCATATTTTGGTGTTAACATATGCAGAAACGAATATTTCTAAATTTACACGCATTTATTTCATGTTCAAATCAGCTTACTTGACGATTTGTTTCTATAAAAAAAAAACTATTGGTCAGTGCTGCATTGAAAAGCACTGTTAAAGGGACTCTTATTTTGACTGTCAATCAACTTGTATTCTGGTAAACTTTGCTATTGGGTGGTACCATAACTTTGTTGTTTAATTTACCAAAGTCAGAGAATACAGTCGATTGGTGTATAGCGGATTTTAGTGAGTAACTGATAGGTTAAAAGTTTTTTTGGAAAATACTTTTATTTATATTAAGATTTATAGTTTTTATGGATTGAATACAAAAAGCCTATCATTGTTAAGTCAATTCATGTTTTTGTTGACACGTGTCAATGTTAACAACTGTTTCTTTTTTCGAAAGCAAAACAAGGTCACGTTATGTACGCACTGTTTTTGTGACGACAGGAAACAAGCAGACATATGGTTTCTTGAATTTTGCAGATTTTGTTTGGTAAACATAATGTTCATTGATGCAATATTTTAGTATTATGTGTCCTTAACAAAAGTAAGAATGCTCAGAAACCAAATTGATGCATACAATATACAATAAGCATGAAAGCTGCAGCTCATGATTTAGTGAATAACGGACATGTGGTGACCCATATGAATTCAGGAATGTGGGGATTGTCTCAAAATAAATATAAACTCAATTGAAGTTGTCCAATACACNTTTTTTGTTTAGAATGGGGAGAAAAATATCCATATTTGGCAAGGGGAATGGGTCCGACTATCGGACCCGTGAGATAGGCAGAAAAAGGCCTGCTCAAAGTCCTTAGCTATCCGTTATACACCAATCGACTGTATGAATAGCCATATATTTTAAGTTTAGATGGGCAAAACAATGTTTTCAACTCTCAAAAGCCACAAAGGCAAAATCAACTTCATTTCAAACAAAAAAAGCAACCTGCAAGCAAAATGTTTTTTTAAATCTTCAGTGATATTTTTACACATTTTCTCATCTGAGTCCTGGGACTCGATAGCTTTCAAATCTATGAGTCCCCGAATTGAAAGAACAAGTCCAAATATTAAACTATATAATTTTCTCCGAAATTTCAATGCATTTTTAGGACTCACATAATTCGTAACTTTGCATCCCCAGTGGTTTTGTGAGTCCACGACGCAGGACTCGCAGGTAAAAAAATCACTGACTCTTCCTAGCTTGTTGCATTGCTGTCTTGTCTTGCTGAATAAAAGTGAATTAAAACTAATGTTTTATCTTTCAGATGGGTATCTCTGTGAAAGACGTTGGTTCACATGAGTTCAACAAGGCTTTTGCAGCCTTTTTGAAAAAGTTTGTATCAGTCAACCTTGATAACTTTTAACATGAATATTCTGCTATTTTAAATTGTGAAGAAACATGTTGTATTCTATTGTGTTATAATTTGTTGAAGAATGTTATTGTAGAATCTAAAATACTCGCAATAATATTAAAATTGTACTATATAATTACATGTGTAATATATTATATATAGACATCATTTAAGATTAATGTACTTTATTGAATGTGTTAATCTTGTATTAATATACGCCTGTTTAAAAACAGGTTGAAATGTAAGAATGCCCATCACGGCATCAAGTAGAATGATGTCAACTCAAACAGGTTTAAGAGGATTATCGTGAAACTTTATGATCATGTTTGTGGCCATAGTTATAACAGGGCTCGAATTACTCTTTTTTTTTTAAATTTTAACTCGCATTTTTTCTTTCCAACTCGCAATACAAGTTTAAAAAAAAAGGCATCCTTTGGTAGATCTAAACTAGAGAAATAACGCCCTGAACTTGTAGTAATACTGTGGTAACAGATACAAAAATATAAAACTGGTAGAACTATGTTAAATTGTTTATTTTAGCTAAAAAAAAATAAAAATGCAAGAACAGTGCAACTTACACTATTTTATGGTATACATTTTGTACTATTTCTTTCTCAGCAACTCATTCGGCCCTTGTGACACCTTGTCGAGTATTTTTGTTTTAAAATTAAGTATACACTGATAGCACAGCTCAAAAATGAACTGTCTGATCAACAACCCGATTATTTAACTTTTTTTCGGCGAAAAACCATGTCCGATATAGTACACATCCGAAAAATTGGTTGGGGTTACATCATGCTTTTTGTTTCAAACACAAAACATATAACAATCTTAGATTGGTTCCTATATTTAAATTATGACGTTTATCGGATGCACACACATTGCTCTGTGTTGTTTCCGCATGTTCAATGGGAATACCCTGTTTAGTGTCATCATATTGTGTGTTCCCTTGTTCAATTAACGCGCACCTGGTACTTCCGACAAATGGCGACCTTATGTTTACTCAATTCTTAAACACAATTCTTGTTCATTCTCGGTCTGAATTTGTGTTTAAATACTTAAGGGCTGGATTAAATAATTATCCAGGATAATCAGGAAATATATGCAGTATGTGATAATCTTAATTTTTCCCCCAACTCGCAAAAAATTGCGATTACCTAAATTGTGCACTCGCATTTTAGACACGTTTTTTAAAATTAACTCGCAAATGGCTGATTTTGCGAGTGTTTAATTCGAGCCCTGTATAAATATCTCATAAAGTTTGAAAAACAGCTAGATCACTTCAAACACTAATAAATTAAAGCCCTTGAACAAAAAATGCTCAAATTAAAATTGTCAGCTCTCTTAAGTCTACAGATTAAATCTGATAATCATGAAACTTGGGGGCATTTTACTTTCCTTATAATTTCAATATGTGATCCCCTATTGGCATGGTTACACCAGTCACTAAAGTTGTGATATCATTTCAGGACTGGCAAGATGAAGGCCCCAGAGTGGACAGACTTCATCAAGACGGGGAAATACAAGGAGTTGGCCCCGTATGACCCCGACTGGTACTTCCACCGGGCAGGTACGCACATCACGCAAGGAGCCACTGTATCATCTTGGATGTATATTTATGTTCTGGGAACATAGGGCTAAATGCATGTGCGTAAAGTCCGCACAGGCTAATCAGGGACAACACTTTCCGCTTTTATGGAACTTTTTGTTTTAAAGAAATCTATTCTTAACGATAATCTAGTTTAGGCGGAATGTGTCATCCCTGATTAACGTGTGCGGACTGCATTAGCTTATCTGGGTCCACACTTTGCGCACATGCATTAAGCCCAGTTTTCTTAGACCGCAGCTCATATCGTTTTTAAAATGTTCATTAACTCCGATTTCTAACGGTGCCCTCCAGGTTTGATGATGGGATATTTTTTTTTTAATGTGAATGTTCTTTGTTATATTGTTCATGATTTAAGGTCATATGAGACGTATTCCGTGTGTGATGATCATTTCTATCTCTCTGATCAGTGAGAGCAACAAACTGATTTAATGAGTCTGACAAGGAATACTTGTGCAATCTGTAGTTGAGGTTCCCAGGACTGTTTGCCTGATTTCATAGTTGTTTTTCCAACCCCAAAATTTCTCTCCTCTCCACACACACACACACACACACACACATGCATACACAATTTGCAAACGCAAGCTTTTTACATTGCCCAAATTAATTTGTCTTTCCCGGTCAGNTTGCTCTGTGTTGTTTCCGCATGTTCAATGGGAATACCCTGTTTAGTGTCATCATATTGTGTGTTCCCTTGTTCAATTAACGCGCACCTGGTACTTCCGACAAATGGCGACCTTATGTTTACTCAATTCTTAAACACAATTCTTGTTCATTCTCGGTCTGAATTTGTGTTTAAATACTTAAGGGCTGGATTAAATAATTATCCAGGATAATCAGGAAATATATGCAGTATGTGATAATCTTAATTTTTCCCCCAACTCGCAAAAAATTGCGATTACCTAAATTGTGCACTCGCATTTTAGACACGTTTTTTAAAATTAACTCGCAAATGGCTGATTTTGCGAGTGTTTAATTCGAGCCCTGTATAAATATCTCATAAAGTTTGAAAAACAGCTAGATCACTTCAAACACTAATAAATTAAAGCCCTTGAACAAAAAATGCTCAAATTAAAATTGTCAGCTCTCTTAAGTCTACAGATTAAATCTGATAATCATGAAACTTGGGGGCATTTTACTTTCCTTATAATTTCAATATGTGATCCCCTATTGGCATGGTTACACCAGTCACTAAAGTTGTGATATCATTTCAGGACTGGCAAGATGAAGGCCCCAGAGTGGACAGACTTCATCAAGACGGGGAAATACAAGGAGTTGGCCCCGTATGACCCCGACTGGTACTTCCACCGGGCAGGTACGCACATCACGCAAGGAGCCACTGTATCATCTTGGATGAATATTTATGTTCTGGGAACATAGGGCTAAATGCATGTGCGTAAAGTCCGCACAGGCTAATCAGGGACAACACTTTCCGCTTTTATGGAACTTTTTGTTTTAAAGAAATCTATTCTTAACGATAATCTAGTTTAGGCGGAATGTGTCATCCCTGATTAACGTGTGCGGACTGCATTAGCTTATCTGGGTCCACACTTTGCGCACATGCATTAAGCCCAGTTTTCTTAGACCGCAGCTCATATCGTTTTTAAAATGTTCATTAACTCCGATTTCTAACGGTGCCCTCCAGGTTTGATGATGGGATATTTTTTTTTTAATGTGAATGTTCTTTGTTATATTGTTCATGATTTAAGGTCATATGAGACGTATTCCGTGTGTGATGATCATTTCTATCTCTCTGATCAGTGAGAGCAACAAACTGATTTAATGAGTCTGACAAGGAATACTTGTGCAATCTGTAGTTGAGGTTCCCAGGACTGTTTGCCTGATTTCATAGTTGTTTTTCCAACCCCAAAATTTCTCTCCTCTCCACACACACACACACACACACACACATGCATACACAATTTGCAAACGCAAGCTTTTTACATTGCCCAAATTAATTTGTCTTTCCCGGTCAGAATGATTGTCAAATCTATTTATTTGTTTGTTGTTTTGGATTTTGCCATTCCATGATGATGATCTCTTCTTCTCTATGTACCGTGAGAGTAACAAACTGATTTAATGAGTCTGAATGGAGTGTGGCCTGTTTCAACTTGAAAACTAGCAAAAATTAAATATTGTTGTAATTGCTTTTTTTTTTTTTTTTTTAAATATTATATTATNAACAGTTGCTTCTACCATTATCGTCTCTTGTAATGAATTTAGCCAGCCTTCTCTTTACTGTTGGACCCATATTCTTGTGTGTTCAAAATCAGAGACAGGTAGAGTAAAGAGCAGAACTCATTACAGGTTGGTTTCATAACCTTTCTGTTCCATTCACTGCAAATAAGAACAGTTCACAATCAATACAAAGGCTTTCTATGAAGGCCAAAATGGTTGTAATGATGATGATTACAAACCAGTGATTTTTTTGCCCCAAATTACAGCCTCTTACAGACTGTTTCCCAATGGTAAAAAGTAACATTTTCCCGCAAAATATTTGACTAAAATTTAAATTGGGCCCCTCATTTGTACACACTTTTCAAAGTTGAGTCGCAGACTTTTTAAATTTCAAATTTGTGAAAAATGAGTCGCAAACTGTTCAGAATTGTGATAAATTGAGTTATGTACTCATTTTTTTTTTAAATGGCCATTCTCTAAGAAGGAAAAAAAAAGGCCCTGAGCCAACTAGCCATATGACCCTAAATAGTTTTATAAAGTAAGTCAAAATTGAGGATACTGGTTGCATTTTGAGATAATTATTATGTCTCCACAATCGGAAGGTGACCTGGTTTATTATTGCTGTATGTATAATGGCTATTACTGCATATAGATTATTTATTATAATAAATTCTTTCAAGACATGAAACGTGTTGACACTATTTTGCAGCCTCCATTGCCCGTCACCTGTACATCCGATCACCTGCAGGCATCGGCTCCTTTGAGAAGATCTACGGAGGTCAGTATCCGCGGTGTTCATAGAGTAATCTGCCCTTTCATCACTGAAAGTGTCATCACTGATTAGCCTGCGCAGTTCACACAGGCTAATCAGGGACGACACTTTTTGCTCGCTTGTATGCGGGGTTTTCATGTTGTATTCCGCCCTTGCAGCTCCATAGTTAAATTAAGTTGAGCTGGGCTCATGGAAAACAGGACTTTATGCATTTGTGTAAAGTGTCTCCCAGATAAGCCTGTGTGCAGTCCGTACATGCTAACCAGGGACGACACTTGCAGGTTTTTTTTGTTCATTTTTGTTTAAAGGAAGTGTCTTCTTAGCGTTAATCCAGTTGAGGCTGAAAGTGTTGTCCCCAAATAGCCTGTGTGGACTGCACGGGCTAATCTGGGACGGCACTTTATGCACATGCATAAAGCTCTGTTTTTCCACAGTGTGGCTCAATTAAGTTTAACCCTTTGCATGCTGGGAAATTTGTCATCTGCTAAAATGTCGTCTGCTGAATTTCTTAAATTAGCATTTTTAACCAGGTTTTCCGAAGGAAAAAACTGGTTATTAGATTGGCGAATGCGGGCGGGCTGGCTGGCGGGCTGGCTGGCGGGCGGGCGGAACAAGCTTGTCCGGGCCATAACTTTGTTGTTCATTGTCAGATTTTAAAATCATTTGGCACATTTGTTCACCATCATTGGACGGTGTGTCGCGCGAAATAATAACGTCGATATCTCCAAGGTCAAGGTCACACTTTGAGTTCAAAGGTCAAAAATGGCCATAAATGAGCTTGTCCGGGCCATAACTATGTCATTTATTGTCATATTTTAAAATCATTTGGCACATTTGTTCACCATCATTGGACGGTGTGTCGCGCGAAATAATTACGTCGATATCTCCAAGGTCAAGGTCACACTTTGAGTTCAAAGGTCGAAAATGGCCATAAATGAGCTTGTCCAGGCTGTATCTATGTCGTTCAATGTGAGATTTAAAAATCATTTGGCACATTTGTTCGTCATCATTGGACGGTGTGTCATGCGAAAGAATTACGTCAATATCTCAAAGT
>VMBQ01008987.1:0-35909 GCA_007657795.1 Dreissena rostriformis
GTGCCTCAATACATTGAAATGACGCCATTTTGTTGACGAAATGACGTCATTTTGTTGACGAGATGACGTCATTATTCCAGGGACATTCTTCAGTTAAAATCGTTTACAATGTAAATAAACGGTATAAAAAGCATAAAATTAAAAGAAAATGTGTTGGCTTCGGTGGAATATCGATCACTCGTGATCATAGAAAAATATAAACAAGGGTATAAACAAGGGAAGTACATCTTGATATGATAATCTAAAAATAGAAAAAAGGAATTCCGAAAATTTGTTATTTTCACCGGTTAAAATAACAATTGTGTTATTTTCACTGCTGTTATTTCACTTCAGAAATGTCATATTTTATAATAAGTTATAAAAGAAATAACTTTCTTTTATACCTTATGATAAAATATGACATTTCTGCAGTAAAAAAACAGCAATGAAAATAAACAAATTGTTATTTTCACCGGTGGGAGGCTTGGTAAATTAGGTAGCCTATCGTCATTGTCTGTACGTGCATGAAGTGATTTATTTAAATTTGCCAAAATACGAACCTTTTAGTCAAGCATTGGCACAGTTCCAAATAGAATGGTGACATATACAACTGTTTATTACTTTCTCGTAATTAGTGGATTTTTATTTGGATGTTGCGCTGTATTCAACAGTAGTTCAGTCATATCACACTGTAGGCAGTTGTATAACATACATTTTTCTTGGGTAAGCAAGTTTACCAGCTCTGCGTGCACACAGTAACTGACAACTGCCATACTAAAAACAGCGGGCTGGGGATCGAACAGGCGATCCTCAGAGGTATTGTCCCGTACTAGACCAACTGAGTAAGTTGGGCTGGATTGGTCATTGTAGGCTCGGGTACTACTTTAATGTACCCCGGGTACTCTTAAGTATACTTACATGTACCCCGTGTACGGAAAATTTACTAAAACGTACCCGGGAATTCTAAGGCTAAATTGGTTGTTGTCGGCTTTTTTGTCAATTCAATTATGTTCATATATATGTCAATATTTTGTAAAATGGTCTCTATATTATCGAAAAACATACTGAAAAATGCATGTTGAGGCAGGTTTTGTTCAAAGAGAATTGTGTTTCGTATTCCTTAGCGCGTTTTACGACATCGGATTTTCGGCAGGAATAACACTCGGGTGAGGTCTAAATTTGCCGGGTACATTTTAGTATATTTAGCGTACCTGGGGTACATTTAAGTATACTTAAGAGTTCCCGGTGTACATTTAAGTAGTACCCGAGCCGACAATGACCAATAGAGTGTTAGTCGGACAGACCTGGTATGAAACACGTAATGTCAAACATGGAATATCGAAAATAACAACCCATTTTTTTCTAGTGTTTTATTGACGAAGATGTTAGTGCTCGTTGTTTATTTGTATTACAAAGTTTGGTAGAAGTATGTATTATGAACAAATTTGGTGTCATTAAATATCATAAGATATACATTGTTTTTAAAAGCATATAATAAATAATCAACTAGAAATGACATTATGTAGCCAAAATGTTAAATCAATTCGTTGTTATAAAATAAAATATATACAAGAAGTATGGTAGTAAAAATGTTACATAGTTCTCTGTAAGGAAATACTAGTAGATAAGTTTGTATTCATGTTTATAACTGAAAGCACTGACTGAGACCGGTAAGGTTTTTAAACCAGGGCCCATATTCCCAAAGCTCCTAAGGGAAATCTTATCTTAAGATGTAATGAAGCGAACATTTCAGATCAAATTTAATTATAAGAAGTCCAGTTATTTTCAGATTATAATCAGGAAAAATACTACACAATTACTTTTATCAAAAAAATAAAATACAAGCTTCATGTAAAAGCATGCTATTTTAACAGCTTAATTATTCAAGAAGATACAGTTATGAATTTAATACTATAACCAAATTTTTCTTTAACAAGGTTTGTGAAAAATGATGCTCTTAAAACAAACAGAAGTTAAAACAGAAACAAAGCTTCAAAAAAGCTACAAAAAATACCATATCAGTTATAGTCTTGTGATATAACCAGCTATAATACAAGATTCTCATAAGATCAAAGAATAGCCATGTTGTGCTAAATTCCATTAATGAATCACAAATCTTTAAGTTTTAATATCTGGTTGATATATTTACGATGTCATGTGAATATTTAAATGATTCAACAAAAAAACAATTCATCATGCAGTAATCAAATGAATACTAAACACAAATATGTATATTCTCTAACACTCAAAACACTCATGGAAATTCCAGCTTTTTATAGAAAGACAATTCTTTTGATATCATTCAAGACGCAAACAATATAACATCTTAGTATTAAATAAAAACAGTCAATACTACAAGAGGGCTAACAAACAGTAACCACTTAAAAAAGTAAAATGTACTATAAGATCATTTAGTTTAAGGGGTTTGTCTCCAAAATCTATATGAGGGGAAAAAAACTAAAATTAATNAATTGATCGCTTAAAATTGTATATAATGAATGAGAAAATTATAAACAATTCCATTGAAATGGAATTTTGTATTTGTTTAAAATAAAATATGGACTGTAAAATGGTCTTTATTTTGTTCCAAATGTTTTATAATGTTTAGTTTGAGGCAGTATCAAAGGGAGGAAATTTAAAATAAGAAGCTGGTTGTCGTTTAATGAGTTTCATGATTGTTACGTCAAATTTGATTTCCATTTAGTGTGTTTGTCTTTCATATATATATATTTCTATATATTTAAGCGAGCCAAAACGTCTGTGAAATGAAACATAGAAGACAACATATTTAACGAAGAAGATGGAGACAAGGTCTTCAACAAGAAGATGGCTTAAATCAGAATAAGACATATGGTCCTTTTTTATACAAAGCAAAAACAAACCAATCTCAACAAGAGATGTGTTTGTCAGAAACACAATGCACCGATTTGAAATAAAATTTCCATATTTTGACTTAAAGATTCATATTTTGACCTTACCTTAAAGTTCCATATTTTGACCTTAAAGTTTTGGGACAGATAGACAGAATGACAGACAGACAGGCCAAAAACAATATACCCCCTCTTCTTCGAAGAAGGGGGCATAAAAATAAACAAGTCGCGCTCTGAGAAAACGAAGTTTAACACATGTGCGTAAAGTGCCGTCCAAGATTAGCCTCTGCAGTCCAAACAGGCTAATCAGGGACGACACTTCCCGCTTAAAAGTATTTCTTGTTTAAAAAAAGTATCTTCTTAGCAAAAATCCAGTTAAGGCGGAAAGTGTTGCCCCTGATCTGGAAGGACACTTTACACACATGCATATAAGCCCCCTTTTCACAGAGCGAGATTCAAACCATTGCATGATTAATACAGACGCGTTTTCACCAACCAAAAGCAATATAACATTGTGAGATACAGAAACAGTCATAATGATAGCCCTATTACGTATTAAATATTAAAAGGAGGAGATTAAAAACTCGCAAATGACAGTTCTAAAGAGGATAGCATTTAGTCATTGAAGAAAACAATGTATGGCTTCTTAAACTAACATACAGAGTTTTGTAGTAAATAATATTAAGGTCATAAAATAAAATAGAGTTTGACTTTTATTATTTACTTCAATAAATTTTGTTCAAACTTAAATAAAATTGCTGGTAAGAATTTTACAATGAAACTTTGGCTTTGTTTAATAAACAACTATTCAAAATTAATAGCTATTTTTATACTTGCCACTACTGTGCACAAAAGGTAATTTTAAATAAAATTTTCATAAAAAAACACAGATTAAATTTCCAGTAATTTGTTAGGCTATGATTGTCTATAAGTTTATGATGTACTTCTATGTGTACCTGTGAATTGCAGGTGGTTCCTTTCTACATTCACTACACAATGTTAAAATGTGAATAAAGCCAAATGGTTACCTAAATTAAAGCTACAGTTAGTAAAATATTAAAGATGAAATCAGCAAAATCTCACGCTTATATATTTTTTCCAATTCAACTACAAAATTGCAATACTAATCATCTATGAAACCTTTCAACCCCGGGCATACGCATGTTATATAAGAAATAACTTTCAAATAATTATTTTAGGTCATGTTAATAGCCCTGCATTACTAATTGTCCACCAAATATGACACTACAGAATGTGAATTTATTCATGCAACAATTTGCATGGCTCAAATAAGTATTTTTCATATATTGAAAAAAAAGTAAGCAAATATTTTGGTCTGCATATCAGAAGTATTAACGCTACATTGTAAAGTATATGTTACACAGCACAAACAATGCAAGCAACAACATGAGAGCCATCTTGTGACATGGTGATAACATGAACAGCACTTCATGACTCTACTCAGTATAAAATGCATTCAAAACTTAACTTTTCATAATTAACCCTTTGCATGCTGGGAAATTTGTCGTCTGCTTAAATGTCGTCTGCTGAATTTCTAAAATTAGCATTTTCTTCGATTTTTTTTTTCAAAGAATACTATCAGAATAGCAAACAGTTTGGATCCTGATGAGACGCCACCTTCTGTGGCGTCTCATCTGGATGCAAACTGTTTGCAAAGGCCTTCAAAATTCGGTTCCAGCACTGAAAGAGTTAAAGAATAAATGCAGAGTTAAGAAACAAAGTACAAAATTTGAATAATGAACTGAAAAATAGAGTGACTGGAATGTATGAATCACGGGTAACATTACATTTTTCAGTTTGAAAATATCCTGATGTGTTGGGTATGGATTTTTTTTCCTGAACATTGTTTTGAACAGTATGTGAACTTCAAAATGTCAAATATCTTAACAGTAATAATAGTAATATTATATTTATTTACAGAGTTTTTAATGACTAACTTGTTTATTTTTTAAAACAAGTTGAACTTATGAAAATATAATGAAAATAATTATCCCAAAAAATAAACTTGCATATATGCCAGTTAATACAAACTATACAAATAATAGTTAAAATATACAGCTAATAATAAATAACACTGACAATGCAAATTAAATGCATATTTTGCAAATTATGAGGTTTTTTATAGCATATCACAGAATAACGTACAACCAACATGAGTGTAAAACAGCTGAGACCCAGGTCATAACAATTAAAGCAACAAATTAGCTGAACAGTTAATACATTTTTTTAATATAAATATACAGGTTTTGATTACTAAAAATATATAAATATTGAAACTGGTCAAGTATTCCTTTATTAATCCATTACATTAAAGGTTATTGCTGAAGTAATGTATAACAAAAATATGAGCCAAACTTTTGAAATATCAAGTGGAATAAACCTCAGACAATTGTAGATTAAATGTTACTTATTGATACATTGAAGCCTGTGTCATTTATATAGTGAATCAATACGGAAATACGTAGATTTACAAATGGTGTTAGTAAACTTCATTCACAAAATTTTCTAATTTGAAGAACAATTATGATTTTTTTTTGTCTAAATATACTCTAAAATGTATTGTGACGTTTAAACAAAACTGCCCCAAAACAGCATGTTCAGATCCATACAGGGTGTGTCCACCCCTTGCCAGCAAGTTTAGATTTACAAAAAATAACATTTCCAAATATATATATGCATTTGTTTATCCTTCCATTACAGTTGCCCATGACATTGGTGGGAAATTGCTCACTGCATAATGGTACAGAGAATAATGATTAAATGAGGACTGAAACTGATGACGCAAAAAAACATGACAATTGTTTTGAAATATAATAATTAACAGAACAATCTCAATTCCATCTGATTTAAACGAACATAAGTAGCTTAAAACCAGAAATTAAATGTCATTTACAGTGATTTCTTATCTTTTTAAACACAAAATCCGATTTAAAACATATTTAAATGCATATTAATTTTAACTTCACAAAGCAAAGATTCCATTAACAAATATTACATATTTCTTTATATTGTTATGAACCCGATTGAGCAATGAGCAGAGTTAATTTGAAAGCAATTAAAATACATCTTTTAACTTAAAAACCTGAAATTCTCATGACCTTCCAACCATATTAAAAAATATATATATGAGGCGCGCTCTGTGAAACAAGGGGGTCAGTGCATGTGCGTAAAGTGTCATCCCAGATTAGCCTGTGCAGTTCGCACAGGCTAATCAGGGACGACTCTTTCAGCTCGTTTTAGAAAGTCTCTTATAAACCAAAACCCAGTCTAGGTGGATAGTGTCGTCCCTGATAAGCAAAGGGTAATCTGGGTCAAAACTTTATGCACATGCAATAAACCATGTTCCCCAAAGCGAGGCTCATATTAAACCTAACAAAACAGAAATATCATCATTTCCCTTCCGACAAGTTGTCTCTAGGCGTTCTGTACATCTTGGCTAGAGGTGGTGTAGTGGTAGTACAAGTAGCGTAGCCTCATCATCATGACCAATGCATAGATGAGCCTGCGCACATTGCGACACCCTGTGGACGGGCTCAGGGAGCATGAGATGTACACCCCCAGAACCAGCAGTACAAACAGCAGCATGATGAATAATAGCAGCAATACGAAGCGGGCACACTTTTCCTCTGAAATGTAAAAAAACATGACAAGAATTTTACGTTGAAGCAATAATTTTTTGCTCAAAGCCTAGTTCTAGAAAAACTGGGCTTAATGCATGTGTGTAAAGTGTCGTCTCATATAAGCGTGTGCAGACCGCACAGGCAAATTATGGACGACACTTTCCGCCTTTTTGGAAGTTTTCGTTTAAAGGAAGTCTCTTTTAAACCACAAAGCAGTGTAGGCGGACTGCACAGGCTAATCTGGGACAACACTTTACACACATGCAGCCCAGTTTTCCAAAAATGAAGTTCATATATTTTGAGATCTGATGCATAGGAATCTATCTAGCAGGAGTTTTGTAATACCCATGTATCAGAACTACAAAGAGTTGTTCATTGGCAAATGCAGAATGATGATGTATAAATTATTTCGATTTTACTACGACATTACAAGTAACTGTATTATTTGCAACTGAAATTATTTTACACTGCTGTGCGCAAGAAAAGGACTTCTTTTGTGTTGTTTATTATGTAGTTTGATATTTTTATTGTTTGCTTTTAAAAATATAAGTGAGTTTCTTGTTAAAAATATTAATTGTACATATAATTGATAACAATACAGACATACTTCAATGAAACATTTTTATTTCAGCTCCATTGCATCAAAGGCCTATGGATTATTAAAACACTCTTGAATGTGTTTTCAGGATATAACCAGTACTTGGTGTCTTAAGAGATCTTGAGATTGCTTTCAGAGTGGGGATTAAACCTCCTGGGCTTGGTTGCTCAAAACTTTAACGGCCATTTAAGGTAACAGTCTCTTCAAAACAGACCCCCAAAAATTAATTTTTAAAGCTATGTTATTATCAAACACATGCAAATCATTCAAGCATACACATTTGTTTTCAATGAACACATACATTAAAAGGTAAATTCTTAGGTCAGATAAATAACTTGTTCTAAAAATTAGCCGACATGAGCTTAACTGGTCGTTGAATTTTAGAGCAACCAGACCAAGATCTCTAGGCAAGGTGACCCAAGACAGGCACATTCTTTTTCATTATTTGTGAAAAACATGACAGTTTTCCTCCTTTAGCAAGGACCTTACATAGGCCCCTTCCCCTCAGATATTTTCTTCAAAATAATGCAATTTCCCCTAATTTTCAATAACTTTGGGAAATTTCTTCCCCTTTTTCAGTTTTGTCGATAGTTTTTTTTCCCAAAATGGAAGGCCAGGCTATTTTCTCAAATCAAGAAGGATTCCTTAAAATTGGCTTCTAATGTTACCTCGCTCAGATTCCTGTGGGGGCACCTGGTTCTCATCAAACCGCACTCGCCTGGCCCTTTCTGCTGCAAATCTTGTCCAACCATAAACATACACCATACATGCAGGCCTTATAATTGTATACATGCTTAAGCTTAATGACACCATTTAACTATAAAACAAAAGATGTGTGTAAAAGGCATGCATGGCTCCATACTTGCCACAAAGTCATCCCTGAGGCCCTGCCTTTCCATCTATTGATTCAAAAATCATTAGAGATCATCTTTTGTCAAGACTTACCAGCATACTCTAAGCATTCTCTAGATATTGTGCGGAACAATTTTCTAGATATTGTGCGGAACAATTTTCATGTAACAACCCTATGTGACCTTGATCATCTACCCGAAAGTCGATAAGAAATCTTGTTTACTCCCTAGTAACCAGCATACTATCTTTAGATGATCATAAGTCAATTCCATGATAAAAGCCCCTGTGACCTTGATCTTTAACCTGATGACCTCAAACTTAAAAAAAAACGTCTTCCTTACCACCCAATTAACAGCAATTCCAATTTCCATGATCTCAGGTCAAATATTTCTCACAATCTTTAGATAAATTTCCTGTTACAAGTACCTGTTACCTTGACCTTTGACCTGTTAAACTAAAAATCCGTTGTGGTCATTATTTCTACCCAAGAAACCAGCATACCACTTTAGATGATCGTAGGTCAGAGTTCTCTAGATATCATGCAGAAACAAATTTCTTGATACAAGCTCATGTCACCCGTGACCTTGATCCTTTTTTTTAATTTAACTGGTGACCTCAAAATAAAAATGTGTCTTCTTTTCCTAATACGAAACCACAATGCCACATAGCATGATTAAAAGTCATAGGGATCCCAAAATATACTGCCGAAACAAATTTTCTGATACAAGACCATGTGAGCGTGACCTTTGGAAGTGACCTCGAAATCAATAGGTCTGAAAAAACATGTCACTAATACTTAACTGACTAATAAAATACGGCAGTGAATAGGTACTAGTTTTTGCAGGTGTTTTTTCTCCAGGAAATGCAAAGCGTGATCGTTTAGAACGTGAAAACCTTCAACGAATACAGTGCGAATATGATGAGCGTCTTAAAGATTTAAAGGAATATATTAAAAAACGAGAAGAGATGCACAGACAAAAAGAGATTCAGTTTGATGAACAGCTGAAATGTCTGCAAGAAAAAGAAATGACGATTTCCAAACAGGAAAAAAGCATCAATTTTGAAAAAGAGAAATACGAAAGTATGAAACGGGAGTATGAACAAAAAATTAACCAGCTACAAGAAGAATCGGTGGTTTCTGAAAAGAAGATAAAATAACTTCATGAACAAGAAAAACGGATTATTTTTGAAAAAGAGCAATATGAACAAACTATGAAGCGGGCGTATGATATCTTCTTGTAACAGAAGAATTGGCGGTTTCTGTACTGAAGATTAAAAAACAAAAAGAAGAATTAGCGGTTTCTGTTCTGCAGATTAAAAAACAAAAAGAAGAATTGGCGGGTTCTGAACTGCAGAATAAAATAACTACAAGAAGAATTAGCGGTTTCTGTACTGCAGAATAAAAAACAAAAAGAAGAATTAGCGGTTTCTGTACTGCAGAATAAAAAAAAACTAAAAGAAGAATTAGCGGTTTCTGTACTGCAGAATAAAAAACAAAAAGAAGAATTAGCGGTTTCTGTACTGCAGAATAAAAAAAAACTAAAAGAAGAATTAGCGGTTTCTGTACTGCAGATTCAAAAACAAACAGAAGAATTGGCGGTTTCTGTACTGAAGATTAAAAAACAAAAAGAAGAATTAGCGGTTTCTGTACTGCAGATTAAAAAACAAAAAGAAGATTCAGCGGTTTCTGTACTGCAGAATTAAAAAAAAAATAACTGGCGGTTTCCGTATAGCAGAATAAAAAACAAAAATAAGAATTAGCGGTTTATGTACTGCAGATAAAAAATAAAAAGCAGAATAAGCGGTTTCTGTACTTCAGAATAAAAAAACTAAAAAAAGGATTGGCGGTTTCTGTGTTGCAGATTAAAAAAACAAAACGATGAATTAGCGATGTCTGTACTGCAGATTAAAAAACAAAAAGAAACATTAGCGTTTTCTGTACTGCAGAATAAAAAACAAACATAAGAATTGGCGGTTTTTGTACAGCAAATTAAAAAAACAAACAGAAGAATTGGCGGTTTCTGAACTGCATATTAAAAAACAAAAAGAAGCATTAGCGGTTTCTGTACTGCAGAATAAAAAACAAACAGAAGAATTTGCGGTTTCTGTACTGCAGAATAAAAAAACAAAAATAAGAATTAGCGGTTTCTGTACTGCAGATTAAAAAACTACAAGAAGAATTAGCGGATTCTGTACTGCAGATTAAAAAACACTACCAGAAGAATTTGCGGTTTCTGTACTGCAGATTAAAAAACTTAAAAAAGAATTAGCGGTTTCTGTACTGCAGATTAAAAAACAAAAAGAAGAATTAGCGGTTTCTGTACTGCAGATTAAAAAACAAAAAGAAGAATAAGCGGTTTCTGTACTGCAGAATAAAAAAACTAAAAGAAGAATTGGCGGTTTCTGTACTGCAGAATAAAAAAAACTGCAAGAAGAATAAACGGTTTCTGTACTGCAGATTAAAAAAAACAAAAAGAAGAATCAGCGGTTTCTGTACTGCAGATTAAAAAACAAAAAGAAGAATTAGCGGTTTCTGTACTGCAGAATAAAAAAAACTAAAAGAAGAATTAGCGGTTTCTGTACTGCAGATTAAGAAAACAAAACGAAGAATTAGCGATTTCTGTATTCTTGTATTTTTTTTCTGCTGTACAGAAACCGCTAATTCTTCTTGTAGTTTTTTAATCTGCTGTACAGAAACCGCCAATTTGTCTTGTACCTTTTTAATCTGCTGTACAGAAATCGCCAATTTTTCTTTTTGTTTTTTATTCTGCAGTACAGAAACCGCTAATTCTTGTTTTAAGCTTTTTAATCTGCTGTACAAAAACCGCCAATTCGTCTTGTAGCTTTTTAATCTGCTGTACAGACACCACCAATTCTTCTTTTTGTTTTTTATTCTGCAGTACAGAAACCTCTAATTCTTCTTGTAGGTTTTTAATCAACTATTTATACTCCCGCTCGTTTTCAAAAATGATTCGTTTTTCTTGTTTTTGTAGTTGTTTAATCTTCTGTTCAGAAACCGCAAAGTCTTCTTGTACTTGTTTAAACCTCTTTTCATACGCCCGCTTCATAGTTTGTTCATATTGCTCTTTTTCAAAAATAATCCGTTTTTCTTGTTCATGAAGTTATTTTATCTCCTTTTCAGAAACCACCGATTCTTCTTGTAGCTGGTTAATTTTTTGTTCATACTCCCGTTTCATACTTTCGTATTTCTCTTTTTCAAAATTGATGCTTTTTTCCTGTTTGGAAATCGTCATTTCTTTTTCTTGCAGACATTTCAGCTGTTCATCAAACTGAATCTCTTTTTGTCTGTGCATCTCTTCTCGTTTTTTAATATATTCCTTTAACTCTTTAAGACGCTCATCATATTCGCACTGTATTCGTTGAAGGTTTTCATGTTCTAAACGATCACGCTTTGCATTTCCTGGAGAAAAAACACCTGCAAAAACTAGTACCTATTCACTGCCGTATTTTATTAGTCAGTTAAGTATTAGTGAAATGTTTTTTCAGAAGCAAAATATGTAATGAATCAAACTTTGTTATGGAATTGTATACGACTCATTATGTTAGAACAGAACTTCACAACTTTTGTTGACAAAGAATAAACCTTTTGAATTATTCGCTAGAGAATTTTAGTTTACATAATATGGGAAAAATATGCATTTCTCTTACCTTTTTCACCGGGTGTTTTCTCTTCGTTTTGCTCATCTCGTATTCTTTCATCAGTTACAGCCGACACATTCTGAAGTATAATTGCTTGCTATATTTAATGAATTAATTATAAGTAAATATATAATTTAGAATAAAATCATGTATGCAAGTACTTGACAATTGAAAGGCTCGCATCCTTAAGCTATTAAAAAAGAATCTTCGGTGAATGAAAATGGGCATAATTTGTGAGTACCATATTCGTGACTTCCAAAAGAAACGCAAATACACATTTTATACCCAATGATATTATTTATAATAGGTGGAACAACACCAGTACGCTATTATTATGTCCTACTTGCACTTGCCATTTTTTACAATACATCGATACGTGTTTAATAAATTAATAGTATCATTAATTCATTTCAGAAATGGTGCATTGTATTGCATCTGTCGAACAAAAAGGTTCAGCCTATCATCTATGACAAAATGTTGGAGGTTGAAAATCAAGAACAAATACCATATCCAAATGTACACCGTGTCAATAAAAATTATAATCGAAGCCAATCAAACAGTTTGCTTAAATCTGCGTACCTCGTCAACGATTTCTATCACTCCTTCGCTTCCATCGCACGCAATCGTAACTGTTCCAATATGCTCCTCTTCTTCGATTAATTTAGCAAACTTCAAGTTGCGAACAAATTCATATTCCTTTATATAGTTTTCATGTCTGCACTTAATGTTGTTTTCTTTCAATGAATCTATATTCTCTCCCATTTTCTTAAGTGCTACGAATAAATGTCGATAATGCTTTTTATGTTCTAACTCGTCTAAATGTTCCATTTGCTGCCGTAGCAATTGTTTATGTTTTTTACATTTAAGTTCCGTTTCATCAAGTACGTCTGTATTTTGTTTGTGTAAGTTATCACCTTCTTTTTATGCCATTGTCATCAACATTTTCAGTTGCTGGATTAACGCTCCGTGAAATTCATTTATGTCGTTTTCAAAGCTTGATCTACATTCATCATTTAGTCGTCTGTTTTCGTCTATTTCGGCCATAATATGGTCTATTTCTTCTTCTAACTCTTGCAATGTAGAAACAATTTTAATCACGTGTTCAATGTTGTGCTGCACGTTGTTTAAATCGACCACCGTATCTAAACAACCAAAGTGATTTGGAAAAAAAACACAACGACCACAAATACATACATAATGTTTCTCGCAATAAAACTACTGATTTTACTCAGTATGTTCTTTTCACTTTTGCTTGTGAATATCATCATCAGCATCGACCGGTGATTCTAATCCTGTATCAGTTGATTTTTCAGTCTCCATTTTCTGAACAATTTAGGCTTAAATATTGCAAAATATATATGCATTTATTTCAAACATAACAATAATTTAACACATTTTACATTAATAATGTCTTCATTTAAATAAAATATAAATATATATTATATATATAATAATAAAATCAATAAAGTGCTCACAAAAGGTTGCAATTACTCATTCAACTGCACATCAACCATTCATTTGATAATCGTGGTTATTATCCGAGTACTTGTTATCATCGAACGTGGTATATACCAACACGTCGATATCTTTTAATAAGAACATTGGACTATTGATAACGATAAAATATTCTAAACATATAGAACCATGTACATTATGATCGTTGGTTGGTGTCTAAATACATGTTCAAAATGGGTTACTTGAATATGACAGGTACATACCATTGCGGAGAATATTTAAATAAAAAATATATATAACGGCAAATTATGTGACGTATAAAGTGTTATGACATTACGTTAGTCCGAATGACAAACAATAACGGTTCATGTTGCCAATACATGATACAAAAACTGGTTTTATTAGTGAATTTGACTTTTATAAGTAAGTATCCGACACAACCATTATATAAAAATCTACGCAGTGTGTTCCATAAATTATCAAAAATAATTAAAACACAAATATCTCACAGTAATAGCAACGGTTTCCGTTGGCGAAATTTGAAATTGGTAATATCGTGCTCGACCGCCAATCTATACAATTTTTGCGGTATTTTGCAAATCCTTTCAATTTTTTATAAATACGACGTGAAAATTCCTGATGTTTCAGCTATTTGAACATGTAAAAGGTTCAAGCTTATATGTTTGGGTTTATAGTCTGCTATGATGACTTGTGAATCTTCAACCGACTTTCAAATTAATCCGGCCTGATCACCGTCATAAACGTCGTCCGTTTATCATCACCGGTACCCTGGGTGGTAAAGATCAAGCGTGATATTAATTTTTGCTCAGAAAAATTCCAGTGCTCTGATCTGAGTTCGTACCAGAGACCTTCTCATTTCTAAACCAGTATTCTACAACAACAACACTGTTAGTAAATAATGCCGTGCTCAGAAAATGATTAAGCCCATGACCTAATTTTAGAAAATACGATGATGAGTAAAATCTGTTCGTGATACACGCATTACTTTGAAAATTCAATGTTTGACATCAGGTTATCCTGATTGTAATATAGTACGTGGTTTTGGTGTAAAATTAATGTGTGCAGTTCGTTCATACTAGAAAAGGGATATTGATAACTTAGAAAGCTTCATACTTCTCTATAAAATAATTTTAAGAACTGTGAAAGGACTCGATTTATTATTTATTATAGCCCCCATGTATCGTTACATACTTATTTTATGACATTATGCCATTATATAATATAATATACTTTAAAAGTACTTGCTATTGAGGCAGAGGGTTCAACAAGAAAAACTCTAACGAGTAACCGCATCTTCTAGTGGCCACCCAGAGGTCGGTGTTTTCACGGCCAATATAGCAATTCTTCCTTTTCAGATCAGATCAGTACCCCATGATTTCCAAGGGATGTAGGAGGAGGTGCGCCAACATATCAATGCGATACTGAAGTGCGGTGCTATCCGTCAGAGTAATTCCCCTTACTCACCAAACAGTGTATTAGTCCGAAAGAAAGACAACTCTCTTAATTTCACTTTCGTCTTCTTTGTGGTCATTATATTAAGTGACCTAAAAGTTCATTATACTATCCAAGTATAATAATAGTCGATGGTACAGTTCTTGATAGGTCAGGTCAAAGGTAAAGGTCACACATGATTGTAACATGAAAACACATGTTAACACAATATCTAGAGAATTCTTAGGATCGTATAAATGAGTTTTCTGTTAAATCTTGACGAAGGATGACCCCTTATGATTTTCTGTCAAGACATCAAAGGCCAAGGTCACGGAAAGACTGACACAAGTCGGGGTGATACATGTTTTCAAACATCTCTTGTTACGTTGAATGATTATTTTGTCTGTAAACTGAACCATAGTTTAATAGTCAGGTTAAGATAAATGGGTGTGCAATCGGTCTGTGTCTGTCTATCAACTACAGATATTGAATTGACACATGTCTTAAAATGGTCATTATATAAAGTTATCGTCCAATGACCCCTAACTCTGACCTGCAATTTAGCAGAATTATGCTCTTTGGACCTGGTACTTTATAAACAAGTTTGTAAATGTAAATCTGTATAATATATTATTGACACTAAAAGCATACTCCTCGAGTCATTTTATAAGATTAAGGCATATAACTCTGATTTAAGCTGTGGAACCTTTAAAAGCTTTGTGCTTTGGAAAGTCTTATTATAATGTACGGGCATCAAGTTTACATTTCTGTACAGATTTACATTTGATTATTGTTACATATCCTAAATGCCAAAATGTGACCAGTATTTACTGTGAAATAAGCCCTGTTATGTTGGCTGCAGCAAGTGCGGGGTAGAGTTACAAAGCACCAGATACGGCGAAGCCCATGTTTGTACCAAGCTAAAACTGTACAAGCATTATTAGATGAGGTACTCAATTTAGTAGATTTCATGGATGGAACGAACCACGAATTTAAGTGTCCAATAATTAATGATTATATATTCTTCACAATTATCACTCTAGCTATCCTCACATTTATAATTTTAAGTGCCAGTACACTTTTTATAAACTTATGTGTGGTTTCACTTCTCAATTACACATTTTACTGATTTTGTCGACATTTGGACACATGGTTTTATTGTATAAAACTTTTAACAAACAGCATTGAGCTATTTAAAAGAAAACAATGAATATGATTATTGTCTGAGTATTTCATCTGTACATTTTCACATTTTACAGAAAAACATACTCAAATGTTACAAAACAGAAAGAGTGTGTTCTTAATTTGGTGGGGGAAAATAGCCCTGATCGATCATGTTATTTGCTAGACTATAATACTTCTAGACAGTTACAGGGGTGTTGCAGTTGATCATTACTTTCTTGCTGTTTCGATTAATAAAAAATGCCACTGGTTTCTTACGGCCTTCTCAACAACTTCTGAATTCTGTGTACATGTATATCAAACAACCATATGATTGTTTTTGGAATATCATATCAGATTGACTAAACAAACACGCCATCATTTATTTACCCTTACTTTTGCCTCCAATATAATTTTATAAATGTGTGCATTAATATACTGGTATACCTTAAAAAATGTTTTTTGCCAGCCAATATTTTACAGCATTTTTACAAATGTTGTTTTTTGACACACAGACAAGATCAGTTCATTTTGTTTGGCAATACCTCTTTTATAAGGTGTCATAAAGGTTAAAAGTATTGAAGCATGATGGACGAGCTCATACGTATTTTTTCTATGACCAATAAAATCCAAATGTGGTATAATATCATTCTGGTAATCAAAGCCTATTGAAGCCATTCTAGATTTCAGCAAAGGATATTGGCAACAATAAAATGTTTGGAAGCCATATGATCACGGACTGTTTAAGTCCAATTTTGAAGCTTTTTATGCTCGGAATGTTTTTTCTAATCAGTAAACAAGCTTCGACCATTACTTTGTTTAATTGTCATCCTTAATCTTCATAAAGTAGTAACCGTTAAGTATGTTCTAGACCGATCAGCAAGACGCATGCACAATCATCATGTTGCAGGCCAAGTTTTCAGTGATACAATATAATTAGTATGCAAGTTTAATGTCTTGATTCAAATGTTTTGGTGTAACTGTTAACACGTTGTCTTCAGCCTAAGAGCAAAAGGTTTTATCTTTAGTCTTTAAAAAAATAAAGATAATAATCATACTATTTCACCAGACGCCTTGACATGTGATCATCTTAATTAGTATGCTGCTTGCATGGGAGTAAAAATTTAAACATATTGATTTTGAGATTAACCGCGCAAATCTCAATGTTACAGGGTTTTGTGACAGGAAATTAGTCTCCACAAAGTATCTTGAGAATATTAGACCTACGATCATCTGAGTGTGTGGTGATCGGGTCAAAGGTCAAGGTCACAGAGGTTTGTATCATGAAATTGTGTATCATGTGTCCGCACAATATCGAATAACGTTTTGACGTATGATCATTTCAATAGCTAAACTGATTCCTTCTAAAGAGGGTAAAAATATGCCTATTTTTTTAGATTATCTATTCACCAAATAATCGGATATATACTACTCGCCAAAAAGGTCGGCGTCTGCGTAATGCTCTTGTCAACGAAAACGTGCAATATCTCCGTATCACTGTTTCTAATACAGGCATTCAATCTACACGTGTGTTGGTGGTCATTGTGCGATGTCACTGACGAGTGCTGCAAGTCGGGGGAAGGATATACATGTTTTACAAACATTTCTTATTACAATTTATATTTATTTTGTCAGTACACCACACCATACTTACATTATCAGGTTAAAAATAAACATGTGTGTAATAAGTTTGTGTTTGTATATCAACTACAAATTTTCAATTGACACAAGTCTTAAAGGTGTTATTATTTAAAGTCATCACCCAATGCCCATTACTCTTACCTGCAAATGAGCAAAACTATGCCCCTTTGCGCCTTGTTTTTTTGCAACACAAGTGAATATGTACATGAACGTCTATATAATATAGTATTGAAACTAAAAGCACGTTATTCGAGTCATTGTGTAGGATCAAACCCTATATCTGTGATTAAAGTTGTGGTACCTTTAAAAGCTTTGTGCTTTGAACATTTGAAAACGAATCTACTTACATGTCATCAATGTCAAACAAATGTTACCAGTATTTCATGTGGAAAAAAAAACTGTTATGTTTGCTGTAGCAAGTGTTTCTGTTATGACGTAGGGTTACTAGTCGAACACACAACCCTCCTCCTTTCTTACAAGTATACCTAGATAAAACTGTGCAACCTATATAAGATGAGAGACACAAAAATTTGTGGATTTTATGGATGGAACGCATCTCAAATTTAAGTGTCCACTAATTTATGTTTCGGCTAACTTTTCAATGAGAGCCTCATCATAAGGAGAAGTTGTGTAGGTTGTATACATATAATGATATAAAACAAAATTAAAAGGAAGTGTTTAAATTTTATTAAGTACTAAGAGTTTATGATAAAACCATAACAGGATTTGCGATTTGTTTTATAAGTGCAGTAATATAATATCCAGTTTATTCGTGTGTGACATTTTAATCTTTCTGATCATTTTACACTTCAAAGCGAGGCTCATACATCGTTCTTGATAGAAACATAATGTATACGATTTAGCTCCTGTATGCATTTACCATGTATACAAAATAGTATTCTTTAATAATTTAAGTTCAAAGTTACCACTTTCCATGTTTCAAAGTTAACATATCAGTGATGATTCAGTGCTGCAGCCTGCATACACAATTCTATTCAGAAACGGCTTATTTGTATGCTTCTCGTTTCAAGTAACATTAAATTTGATGTGCACTATAGATATATAATCGTGCAGCGTGATAAAAACAACAACCACACTCGTTAAGAGTAACAGAATAACAAAGTTGGACATCATATGTTTGCTTTTTTGTGTCTTAAACTTTATCTATAAAATTATTTGATTCAAAAAGTTCCCGACTGTATAATGCCTGCAAAATGTATGTCATAAATAATGTATTATAAACAAACATCCATATATTTTACACATAGCCATAAAACCATATAACACAGTCTTTTCAGGACATGTTGAACTATATACATTAAACAAATATAGTGTACAAATTATATGCAGTACGTATTGGCTAGTTTTGACATATTATGAGCATTGAATACAAAATATCCGAAGATACAACTGTTAAACTGGTGCATTTAAGTAATAAAGTGTAAATACTGAACTAAACATTAGCATAAAATTTGACAAATTCGTGTCAAATTTTAATTTATACCCTTTTTTCATTCTGTCACAGTTTGAAAAAACTATGTCTACAAAATTCGAAAAACAAAAACCCATCCGAAATTATAACTGGATTGTCAGTTCGGAATACACCTCACTTTTTGTCACCTCGACATTTTAGCATTAACCGGTCCATAAAGATCTCGAATGCCTTTCTCCTTCTTTTATTTGATATAAAATAATATATGAAAAATAATAAACAACAAAAAAATGACATACACAATAAACCCGCGGCGAAGGCGCCATCTAGCTTTTGAATCGCAAATTCAGAAACCGCAAATTCTTCTTGAAGTTTTTTAATTAACTTTTCATCCTCCCGCTTCATAAGTTCGCAATTCACTTTTTCAAAAAGAATGCGCTTTTTTTGTTCTTGTAGTTGTTTGACCTCCTGTTCAGAAACTGTCAATTCGTCTTGTAGTTTTTTAGTCTGCTGTACAGAAACCGCCCATTCTTCTTGCAGTTTTTTAATCCACTGTTCATACTCCAGCCTGAGACGATCGTATTTCCATTTCCCTTTTTCTAAATTAATACGTTTGTCTCGTTCCTGTAGTTGTTTAATCTTCTGTTCAGAAACCGCCAATTCTTCTTGTAGTTTTTTAATATGCTGTACGGAAACCGCCCATTCGTCTTGTTGTTTTTTTATTTGTTGTACAGAAACCGCCAATTCTGCTTGTAGTTTTTTAATCTGATGTACAGAAACCGCCAATTCGTCTTTTAGCTTTGTAATCTTCTGTACAGAAACCGCATCTTCGTCTTGTAGCTTTTTAATCTGCTGTACAGAAACCGCCAAATCTGCCTGTAGCTTTGTAATAAACTGTGCATACTCCAGCTTCATACTTTTGCATTTCTCATTTTCAAAATTGATGCGTTTTTCTGTTTCTTGTAGTTGTTTAATCTTCTGTTTAGAAATCACTAATTCTTCCTGTAGTTTTTCAATCTTTTTTTCGTACTCCCGCTTCATACTTGTTTCGTATTTCTCTTTTTCCAAATGAATGCTTTGTCCTTGTTCTTGTAGTTCTTTCATCTTCTGTTCAGAAACGGCNAAGATTTCTATTACTTCTTCGCTGCCATCGCACGCAATCGTAAGTGTTCCAATATGATCCTCTTCCTCGATTAGTTTAGTCAACTTTAAGTTCCGAACAAATTCATATTCCTTAATATTGTTTTCATGTCTACACTTTACGTTCTTATCTTTTAATGAATCTATATTCTTCTCGATCCTCTTAAGTGCTACGAATAAACTCCGATAATGTTTTGTATGTTCTAACTTATCTAAATATTCCATTTGCTGCCGTAGCGCTTGTTTATGTTCCTTACATTTAAGTACTGTTTCATCAAGTACGTCTGTGTTTTGTTTGTGTAAGTTATCACTTTCTTTTTCTGCTTTTGTCATCAACATTTTCAGTTGAAGGACTAACGCTCCGTGATATTCATTTATGCCGTTTGTAAAGTTTGATCTCCATTTATCATTTAGTCGTCTATTTTCGTCTATTTCTTCCACAATGCGGTCTATTTCTTCGCCCAACACTTGTAATGTAGAAACAATTCTATTCGCGGGTTCTGCGACGTGCATGACATCGTTTAAATCAACCACCAAATCCGAACAAGAAATGTGATTTAAACGAAAACAACGGCCACAAATACATACATTATGTTTCTCGCAATAAAATGACAGGTTTTCATGAGTGTGATCTTTGCACTTTTGCATGTGAATATCAACATTAGCATCGACCGGTGATTTTAATTCTGTTTCAGTTGAATTTTCAGTTTCTAAATTCACCACATTTTTCTGTTCACAGTTTTCACCACACTGCACTATACTTGTCTCCATTTTCTGAACAATTTAGTCTGAAATATTGAAGAAATATAAATGTATTTAGTTCACACATAAAACTAATTCAACATACTTCATATAACTTATTCTTAATTTCAATACAATATAAACATAATATAAACATAATAAAATCAATAAGGTCCTTACAAAACAGTTGCAGATCATTCATTTAACGTGGTTCAGAATGGAGTAGTGGTTCATATTCGAGAACTTGTTATCTTTGAACGATAGATATTCCAACACATTGCTATCGTTTAATAAGAACATCAGACTTAACTCTTGTCTGTCGACATATGGCATATTGATAACGATAGCATACGATGTGTTTACGTGCTATAGATAGAGAGCCATGTACATTAGGCACTATGGCTCAGCAGACGATGTATTTCCTATCTTGCGGTGGATTCCGATGCTAGTCGATGAATTACAATTGGTATATTAGGATCATTGGCGTCTAAATGAATTGTCAATATTTGTTTCAGTAATATGAAAGGTACATACCGTTGCGTTGATTATTTTAACAAAAGAAATATGTAACATCAAATAAGGTGAAATATAAAGTGTACTGAAATTAGAATAGTCTGAAGGACGAAATATAACAGTGCTTTTTCCCCCAAAATTCCGCTCAAGAACTGCTCTTAATAATGCATTTGACTAATATATAAAAAATCTACACAGTGCTTTACATCAAAATATCGAAAATATGTAAAACAATATTTACTCACAGTAATAATGACAGTTTCCGTTGGCGAATTCGAAAATGTGTGATATCGTGATTGAACGCCACAACCTCCGCGCAGAGATTTTACAGGAACCAGCATAGATTGCAAATATTGTATGTGAGAGCATGGAACGACAACTCTGCGTGGAGATTGTAATCGCCAATATAGCAAAGTTTGCGGTTTCGTTTCTGTTTACGACGTGGCGACTTCCTAATGTTTCAGCTATTTATACATGAACATTAATAACGCCGTGTTCAGAAAATGATAAGGCCCATAACGGAATTTTATGAAATACGATGATAAATTTAAACTGTCCGTGATGCACGAGTTCTTTTTGAAAATTCAGTGCTTGACAGCAGGTATAATCCTTATTGTGACAAATTAAATGTGCGTGGTGTAAAATGAGTGTGAATATTTTATACGTACTAAAATAATGGATATTTATGGCTAAGAAAGCTGCATACTTCGCTAAAAATAATTTTAAGAACTGTGAAAGCACCAAATTATAATTTCAAATTGCCCTATGTATCATCTCCAGTTTCTTGATTATTCTAAATTTCTTCTCGTATATGCATTGTTATGTTATGCCATTATATTATCTACATGTAGTATATACAGTCCAACCTGAGAACAGCGGTCGGTCAATGGAAATGACCAAAGTGACCGCTGTAGACAGGAGTCCGTTGTTCTCAGAGTCAACTTTTTATCACATGCTATACCTTGTTTTCAATTTAATACAGACATTACGTAATTTTGTATATTACACATGCGTCATACAACATTTTAAAGCGTTTTCATTGGCTACAGAATCAATAACTTACCAATCGCATGGCTTTATTTTGGTGAAATGACGTCGTCAACATGAAATGACGTCACGATAGTAAACAACTTTTAGATCTATGAGCATTTGTTTGGTCAATTAAGATGTATTTTATTTAGTTTAAAAGCATATCATAAAAAAAATCTGACACTCGTTGTCATATCATACCATATGTTATTAAACTCGTCCAGGAAATTCGTTAGTAAGCTCGACAAAGGCTCGCTTACTAACATAATTCCTGAACTCGTTTAATAAAATATGGTATGATATGACAACTCATGTCAGATCCTATATTTAGATGGTTGGTAAGTTGGTAGTATTGCTAGGTCGTTACCCACCCAGTCGTTCGCAAACAGAGTAATTTAAACAAAAGCTTATTGCCGATAAATTAGTATAACATAAACATAATTTCAAGTGAATAATACAAATTAATATCTTATAAATTGATTTAAATTCATACCTTTTCTTAACTTATAAGTTTATCAACGATAATATTGTTGTTCACTCATGCATTTCGTTCATTCACTAAATCTGACAATTCGTATACTTTTAAGGTATTTGCTACCGAGACAGAGGGTTCAAGAAGAAAAGCCCAAACGAGAAACCATATCTACAAGTGGAAAAACAGAGGTAGTTGTATTTTAAGGCAAATCTACTACTTTTTTATTTCAGATCAGAATTATCCTTCAGATGCCGATAGTTTGATTGGTAAATCAAATTGACCGACCTTATGTTCATTCAGCACATTGCATTGCCCTTATTTTAACGGGTTCTGCGGTCTCCACTATTTCTCAACCATTATACCAGACCCAACCATAAAGACCATCGATTTGTGGTCTATCAACATATGGTGTCGATTTAAATGTTGATGTGGCAAATGGTTATCATTTACAAATTCCTTGTTTTGGTTTTACTGAACTGTCATCTCTATTCCTTTTATGAAATTTGCATACATGTTGCCAGTTTTAGTTGTACGAGATACACAGGCTAGCCCGTCTTGTCCTGCTTTCTTGTGAATTAACCTCATTTGCGATATACATCGACTTCATCTCCTTGGTCTTTGCCTGGTGCTTGGCAGATGATGTTCACACAACTGTAGGTATTCCAGCAACTGTCTTTTCTACAAACGAACGCATAGCTGAGATGACATCGTATGAGTGTCCTTCAGAAGAACCGTTAGAAGGCAGAGCAACACAACAATATACAGAAAGTTGTCACAGAAATATATCTGACGAAGGACCTTGAGTTGTCAGTCCTCGTGTGTTTTAAGTCATACAACCTGGAAATTATGCCAAAATTCATGTGAGAGTTTATAACACGACGGCTGTTCATAAAGCCCAAAACTCCCACTATTGTCGTAAATGAAGTCACCGTTGATGCAATCGCTGCGTCTTCTTCCTATCCTTCTGTTAATTCATCTTCACAAATTCCAAAGTTTAAGATAAGTAAGACATCAAAATTTATAGTTCCAATCTGTCGCCTGAACAGTTTCTTAGAGCCCGACTAGTTCTGGGAAACTGGAAACATATATTTTCGTCCGGTTTAACAGATAGTGGCAATTGCAAGTTGGTTAAGCTTGGTGACAACATATCCTTCCATCAGCCGTACCTGAGGATTCCCAAGGCATGTGCAAAGAGGGTTCTCAAGGAGATAATGAAGTTTTATGATATCCGGAGTATAATAATTTCCCTTAGTCATAAAGCAGTGTATTAGTCCGAAAGAAAGATAACTCTCTTCTCTTTTGTCTTGATTTGTTCATGCTTAATTATAGGATCCAGAAATATGATTTCAAACTTCCCCGTTTCAACGACACAGTTGACATCTTTGTGGGTTCCAATTATTTTTCAAAGCTATACCTACGATCGGATTTTGGCAAGTCGAGATGGCGGAAGAGGATAAGGTCAAAACTTAATTTTCAGTGGGTAACCTGGGGCTCTACGAATGCGACCGTATGCCATTTGGTCTTGTAAATTCAGGTACATAATTCCTGCGTGGTATGGGAAAGTGTTTTAGCGAGCTCCGGTTACATGAATGCCATGTTTTTTCTAAATGACATCTTGGTTTATTCAGATAAATTTGGGGGAAAAACATATGGAGTGGATGATTACTTTTTCCTCAGACTCGAAACTCATGGAATCAACTTAAATGGTTCGAAGTGAAAATTTTCAAAAACTATGTAACATAACGCAGACAAATCAATTCAGATCAAGGTATTACCACAGACCTGAGAATACCTTTTCAATTTCAACATGACCCATTCCGGTAATGTTACTCAGGTGAGCTCATTTCTGGGCACTGCTGGTTTTTACCGGCGTTTTATCAAAGTTTATGCTAAAATCGCCAAACTTCTAAACAACTCTCTTCTTGAATGCCATCGTTAATCAACATAAGTTAATAATTCCTATGTCTCTTGGCCCTGTGGGTCAATAAAAACAAGGCGCATTTGACACTGTCAAGTCCATATCGATCTCTCCACCTGTTGTTGCTTTTGCGAACAACTCCAAACCCTTATTCTGAATTCGGATGCTTCTGTCACTGTGTTAGGGGCTGTACGTTACTTGCAACAATAGTGCGACTCATCTGAGCGTGTGATATATTACTCAAACTGAAAACTCCGTCGCAGTGAGCTTTAAATATTCTGCACACACTTTTAAGTTCCTTACGCTGAGACGGGTTATAAGGGACAAGTTGTATTGCTATTTGTATGCCACAATTGCCACTGTAACAACTGACACTTACCCTTTATCTTTTGTCATTTCAACTGCAAAGTTTGATGCTACCGATCCACTCTGGATCGCCGCTTTTTTAATAAACTATTTTAAAATTACTTGCGAAGCTGGTTATTTCAAATCATATTGTGACGATCTGAGCCGAAGATCACAGGTGTTCTCTCAGGTTATCTATGCCTTAAGTGATTCTACTACATTTCAGCTTTCAGCCGTTGAATGTTTGACAGGTGTTTCGGCTTCACAGATGGTAACTGTTGGCGCAATAATGTCCGCTAGCAAAGTAAATTATAGAATCCTTAGAACCGTCATGTGATCGTGACATTACATATCTTTTTGGCGATGGTCATATGGGAGAAACGCCGCTGCAAATATACAACACATATATCATAGAGTGTCGAGTGGTTCATGCACAATTCATGTTTATTTCAACAACAAAAAAAACTAGCAGTCGGCGTCATTCCGGTGTGTTTATAGCGTTACGTATGCAACCATGACGACCACGTGGCGTTTATCCAACAAGTCATACGGAAAAGAAACCTCGAGATTTACTGCCAAGAACTCGCACACAGAAAGCGACCTGATATGTGTGTTGTGTTCACCATCATCATCATCATCATCATCATCACCATCATCATCATCATCATCATCATCAGCATCATCATCATCATCATCATCATCATCATCATCATCATCATCATTATTAGTATTATTATTATTATTATTACTATATTATTATTATTATTAAAATTTTAAATTTTATTATTATAAGTATTATTATTATAATTATTATTATTATTATTAGTAGTAGTAGTAGTAGTAGTAGTAGTAGTAGAAGTAGTAGTAGTAGTAGTAGTAGTAGTAATAGTAGTAGTAGTAGTAGTAGTAGTAGTAGTAGTAGTAGTAGTAGTAGTAGTAGTAGTAGTAGNTTCCCAGCTTTGGTCACATATAGTCCCAAAATGGTGCGTGTTCATCTCCTCTACCTGAATGGCGGAGTTTGCTCAAACTTTCACATTTGAACTTAATGTGTAGTTGATAGTTAAGAAAAGAATGTTGACTGCTACCAGCTAGTTATGGCTGAATATTGGCGCTTTGTCTTTGTGTTCACTGTATAATAAATAGTGGATTTATCTGTGTCAAAACATGTGTTGTGAGAACTTCGGTTTCTGTGCCACATTCTTGTTTTTTCTTCGGTTTCAAATGTTCCATATTGTACTGTTAGTTTGATTTATAAGAATTATTTACATCATGTGTAATAAGAATGCTACAACTCAAACAAAATATGTTATGTTTAATATAACGCAGTCTACATTTTCAGCACGTTTTAGTCGATGGTGCATAATTATCACCAAATAAATATGTGCCGTTCAGAATGAATTTGCTTTACAAATATGTATACCATTTGTAACAGATACATATTGTTTAAAGAACGTTTAACGCCACATATTTGAGAATGTACTGGCAAGTGCTTTTTATGATTAATCTTTTGAAGAAAGCACAATGGTAACAGTAAGTGCCCTGATTGAAAAAGTCGCAGAGCTTACAAATCAGTCTGCTACGAACAGAAGGCTAGCAGAAGAACAAGTAAATCATGCTGAGCCAGCAGTGCGGAATTCTGTCAGCGACAACGAAGTGCCAATCAGCCAAGTGTCAAACAGTGAGTCTAGTTATCTTGTATTCCATACTAGAATGAGCAACGTTATATTCATAGTTAAAATATTTAAATACTTGACAGCATTAATTTGGATATTTTGTTCTGAATCTTCATCTATTTGCCAGAATATTTTACTTACTTCGCATCCTTAATTCTTTTAGAATGTAAACTAAGTTGAAAAACAGATAACTGGTTTGGTTGTATATCTATGCTTGTTGTGATCTTGTTCATTTACTTAAATTTATAAATACATTTAAGTGCATAGCTGCCCTATACATATTGAAACAGTTTTATTGATATTGTTGTTTTCTGAGAGTGTTATCGGAGAGTATTAACATAGTATAGAACTTGCAAAGCATTTGTGTAAATTGCAAAGGTAGTTTATATTGTGCCATTTTGCAAAATCTCTGGAGCTTTTGGAGGCCTTTGGCGGCTTGGAGTCCCAACCAGGGCTTTTACCTGGTCCCTCTGGTGGTTCCAGCTTAAACTTTCAGGTTTTTCAGTTTTTTTTTACTTTCAGACCAGAACGCATATTTTTCTTGCCGTCAGCAATATAAAAAGAAGAACAAAGTATCATATTCTGTTAATTGAATTTTAAAAGTATGAACAATAAAACCATAATTTATGGACACTTTGAGCCAAAAGCAAATGAGGAGCAACATTCTTGTGTTGTTGGAATTACTGTGATCATAACTGTTGCTACAGGTTGAAAGAACTTTTTGTAGTGTATAGGACTTAGGTTGTTTATATTTTATATCACTGGAGGCATTTGCTTTATCATCTTCTTGTAGCTGTTTATCAAATAAAACTAGCTATATATTATATTATTGAATATTATATATGAGTGTATGAATTGTTATGTTTTTTATATACATTATACAGTGATTCGTTTTATGTTAGGTCCTGATATTGGTTTATATAATATACAAATGGCACAACCATTTTACTTAGCTTTGCGTGAACATGACTTAAAGATTAACAGAGAGAGAAAACAACTTAACATGTCGAATAACATATATAAAGGTCTTTATTTTTGTAATGCCCAAATACTGTTTTAAAACAAATGTCATATTTATGCAAATATACCAAGGGTTATATTACATCATTGCATATCTCTTGTAGAATTGAAACCTTTTTTACCAGCAAACATATTGTTTTGTCAAGATTTAAATTTATTGTTAAGCTTGAAACAATATATGAAATAAAGCTTTTTTAATGTCAATCAGATCACTTGTTGATATGTAAAAAAATATTGTACACAGTCCTTTTAAAATGCAGTATCATTCTATAGATACAAAAGAACAGTATTTTTGATTTGCCAGACTTGTAAAGGTTATCTAAGTCATTTATTTGAACGACCTTTCACTGCTTTTAGACCCAGAAGAAATCAAACAGGAAAATGAGCAGCTAAAAGAGCAGACACTGTGCAAGGTTTGTCTCGATAACATCGTCAGCATCGTGTTCCTTCCATGCGGACACCTGGTTACTTGTGCAGATTGTGCACATGCCCTGAGGAAGTGTCCCATTTGTAGGGCTGATGTCAAGGGAACTGTTCGTACTCGCATGAGCTAAAATAAAACAGGTTAATACTTTGAAACCACACACTTACGATAGCAGTTAATAATATGAACACAATCTGCACCTATTTCCAAACTTGTCCAAACTAACACACATTAGATATAACGCAACTCCTTATCGTATTTTTCTTTAATCAATGCATCATTTTGATAACCAGATTGCATTTAAAATTTAAAATAACAGAAATGTGATGACAAATAACTGTACGTTTACATTTGATTTGGTCGAACAAAATAATACATAGTTATAAACTTGTTTTTTATTACTGGTTTTCATGTTGGGTTGTCAACCCCAAGCAATATAACTCTTTGTGAGAGGCTATCCATACCCGATTATCTGTTTGAAATGCGTGATCATTTGAAACATAAGTGTGATATATCACACTCAGAACGCATTATTTCAAGTTTATCCAATCGGAAAAACATATTGTTAGAAGTGACCCTCCAGTGTTGTTTAATTGAAAGTTTAAGTATGATTTGAAGTTAAAAAAACAATCTCAGAATGATTGAATTTGCGTTCTTGAAATATACACTTTCTTCTTGTTTACCGTTTTGTACAATATTTGTGATTTTCACTTGATTTGTATTATGTATGCATTCTTAGTTATAAGTATCAATAAAAATAAGTAGTTTATATTGTTATCTGTATTTTAAGTTCGATTTGGTTCTAGAAATTTTATTATTTTTGCTCAGCATCTTATTGACAACATGAAACCTTTTTTCATTATTGCAAATTTAATCTTAATTGTAAATTATTAAGATATATTCGTATGTCACGAAATATGTGTTCTGCTCTATTTATTAAATGAATAAAAAAACACATACTTTTGGTATTGTGTTCTTTACTATAATTGACTTGGATAAGAAACTTACACAATTGAGACATGTTGTTCTAGACATTTAACTAAAGTTTGTCTAGAAATAAAAATAAATTTGCAAAATTGAACATGTAGAACATATGCTTGGAGGTCATGGTTATATAAAATTTGGTGTCCTATTTTGCGAAATAGCATAATGCTTACGGCTATTTCCATGACTAAAAAACAAAGTTTGTTATAAATGACATATTATCTTATATAATTGTTCATGCGGGTTTCAAATATTGTTACACATATGTCGCTTATTATGTTATGTGCTGATGCTTTATTTTCTCATTTATATCATTTTTGTAAATAGAAGGTGTTTCAATGTTGTTTGTGTTGTTTTTCAACTGTGTCATGATGAAAATGGCGTTGATCTATTGTATTAATAATTTAATCACTGTAAAAAAGTATGCCTATTTTTTTTTTATTTTTTTTTGTAAATAAATTGTTAATAATTAGATATATACAACGATAAAATTAAGTTGTACATTTTGTGATACATTTCATTTGGATCTGCAGATAAAAAAAATCATAAAACAACATGCTTCGTCTAAACAAAGAATCATAAAAGCAACATGCTTTATCTTAATAAAAGTATCATTTTTTTAACATAAGAAACCTTTGGTCCAGATAGCGATAAAACAAGTTTATCGGCCTTTCAATCAGGAAGTGTTATGTCATGATAGAATAAAAATTACAAGTGCTTTATGCGTTAAATAAAAAGGTTTTAAAAATGTATAATTCAAAAAGATTATTTTTCATAAGATTTAACTATTATTCATTTATATTTTCGTATTTTCCGTTATCATATTCTGTGTGGGTTAATTTATTAAAATGTTAAAATATTAACTTGTAAATACTTTAAATAGCGAGGTTTTTAAAATAAATTTGTTGTACAGCCTTCTTTACAATAACAGTGATGTAAATAGCGAGTGGTTAGTGCCATATATTTGATGGTTGCATATGACAAACGCAGATGTCATGGTTTGAAAAAAATAAAAAAAAGTATTTAAAAAAATGTTTAATGATATATAACTACTCTGAAGAGTATTCAGAAATGGTATGATTAAGACGTGTTTCTCTTTCTCTTGTGTATGTATGATTCTTAATCAATTAAGGATCTACTTGTTAAGCGTACATGAACTTCCATTTTTTAACAAAATTAAGTGTATTATTAACAATAATTTCACAGACTCAAGTAAAAAAGTATGCTTTACATGCCTTTGAATGAGGCTTTGTTTGTTTCCTTTGCATTGATCATATGTATATACTGTTTGATCTACGGACTTTATTTGATAAATTAAAAAGGTTGAATGTTTTTCTGATGCATATAGGCGTGATATGCTGTCAAACTAGCCTTTCAAAAACTTAATTGCACAATCAAAAACTGAATTAGTCTGCTTTTAGAAGATGAAAACGAATTCTGCTTAACATTATTCTGTATTCAATATTTTTTGTTGTTAAGAGACTGTTTTAACACTTATTTCTCTATTCCCTAGTTCATGTTACAATGGAAAATAAGTGTTAGGCTTTTAGAATTGTCATAAATAATGAAAGATATAACGTTATATAAAATGAAACCTACACAATGTATATAGGATTTGCGTTGCTTTTGAAGAATTTCTTTTTTTGTCATGCGATTACATATTGTAATGAACAGCACATGTTTAGTGTTTAGTTCAATAACCTTTGTGTATTTTAATGTCATAAAAATAGCGACATAATTTATTCTAAAAAAAAATTAAGCATTGATGTAGCCTCATAATACATTTAATTGTTCACTGTTTATTTTGTATGTAAATATTGTAATTGTTGATACATTTGCCATGAGCGATAAACCACCAACGCTAGACTGAAGCTTTTTCTTGTGACCCTCAGAATAGTATCCAATCAAGGACTTTACATGTAAGTAGCGCAGTGTTACATCACTTATTTTAATATTGTGCAATTGACTTTGATAAAGCACATAAGAAGAAAACATTAAAAAGGAGCACAGTCACATATTTTGTTTCTATTGCGTAGTATAATTTATGTGTTTAATGTTATATTTTCACTATATGTTTCCATTGTGAGTAAAGCTATCCATTTTCATTTGCCCCACTGAAGTACTGTATTACAAAGAAAATAATATCAACATACGTTAAACATGCCTTGTTTACCTTACCTGAGCACATACTAATGCTCATGAGGAGCTATAAAGATACCGTTATGTCTATTGTGCATCGGTGTATGGGGTGCGTGCGTTTACTTTTTGCTTCTAATTACTTCTCATTTTTGACCTCTTGACGAAAATTTACAGGAATGATCATTGGTTGACTCTCTTCCAAACTTCCTCAAATTGTTCTGGTCGATTGCATATTTACGGTAGCAGAGCTAATAATCGATTTAAAAATTAAAACTTCGGAAATTCTTTTCTCAAGAACCACAAGAGTCAGGACGTCAATAGTAATATGATCAAGTGGTCCTCTAGTTACCCCACAAGGGTCAGGGGTTTAATAATTGGTTTGTTATACCGTATGGTGGGCCTCTACCACGTTTGTTCAAATCATGACCCGTGGGGTTACTTGTTTTCCATTTAGTTTGCAACATGGTATGGCAGTCTTCCACTAATTTTGTCTCAGGTGAGCGACCGAGGGCCTGTGTTTGAACGTTCTAGTATATAGACCGTGCGGAACTTCATTTTATACAATAACGTGATATACAATAACCATTTCATGGAATGCATTCATTATTCATTATACATTGTTTGAAATTCTTATATGATATAAGAATTTAATATCGTTATTAGTTGTTTTATACCCATAAGGGTATTTGATAAATATTGTTTTTTTTTCTGCAGATCGATATATGTTTATTTTCCATATGATTAACATAATAATTCAATTATGTTTGCTTGGAAATGTTTAGTTCTGTTTTTGAGGTACTGTCTATCAACAGTTGGTCCATGTATTCAGCCTAGCTGAATTGCTGATTGTCCTCCAAATGAAGCAATTCCTAGTCAGTGGTATTAATGAAAATGATGCACAGTATTGTGTAGCAATATTTAAGGTAAATGTGGATTATTTTGAGCAATCGATCTACAAGTGCTGACACATTTTCCTTTCAATGCAATATCAACAAACACTGTCTTCATGCAACGGAGTGATTTGGTATTGAAACAGTTTTTATAGAAATTCACATATAAAGTTTCAACATGGATAAACATGTTCCGCTTGTTCAAAATATTTCAAAACAATCGGATATTGTTTACTAAAAATCATTACAATCTGGCTTAAAAGCTACTTGTGCATTATTGACCTTCACCACCTGACTAGTTATATTGCTGATGAGCCAAAGATGAAGCGATACTGTCTAGTTGTTTGACTACATGTTGACCCAGTTGAGCGGTAGTCTATCAATATTAATTGTTATTGCTTTAATATTCACGCATATTCTTCAAATTACAAATCTTATATGTTTGTGTAAACTTTGTGATTTGCTATATTTAATACCGGACAATTTCCTTTGCGTTTGGTAAACACAAGTAAATACAGGAACAAACATCCATTTGAATATGATTTTATATATTGCTATTTAACCATATATAACCAAGAGAAAACGAAGAATATTGTTCAGATAATGCTTGTTTATAATATATAGATGTTTAGTGTATACATATGCTAGTATTAATAGACAATAATGCTTTAGCTAGTTTATGTTAATGGTATAATTACTATATTTTTTAATAGTAGGATTGTTGATTTCTCAAATTAAATTGATTTAAGTATTTTAGTTGTTGTTTTTAATATACTCAACTTTCTAAGTAAATGTATATATCTGCACACAAGTCTGAATGTTTCATTTGTAAATCGCTTTAAAGCACTGATATTTAAATAGACTATTTGAATAAATAGAAGGCTTAACAATGAATGCCAATTCATCATAGGAAACAAATTAATAAAGCAGATTTGGCAACTAAACATATGCTCAAAGTAAACAGACATTCATAAGTAACTGGCAGTTTGCAACATTAGTTTCCTTAATGTCTAATTTTAATGTAATTTTAATCAGTAAACCACTGTAACAGAATGTTTTCTTTTCATGTAGTGAAAAAACAAAATTTGAAAAATTACGTATAAAAGGACTTGCTTTTATTGCCTTAAATGCGTGATACTGTTCTAACTGTTTAAAATCTGAATTTCATTTCAACCAATGCAAATTGAAACGAAAACAAATAAATGTTATACATCCATCAAAACTCAAGATATGTACTGGAAACCTTTTTTTAAATTTTAGTACTGAAAATAACTATTGAATTTGACCTGACTGGTCCAAAATAAAACCCAAGTTTGGTGTGTGCGTGTAATGTACCTACCCACACAATTTCAGTTCAATATTTCCATTCAAACTCAAGTTATAGTATATACTGATATTGACCTTAACCTGACACAACCCAAATACAATCTCAAGTTAGGTGTCCGTGCAATCTTGCTATATCCTAGTTTTAATCAAGATGGGTCAATTAAATTCAAACGTTCTGTCGCCAATTCACCTTTTTGTTGGTTTTCTATTTACGTGTAAGCGATCCGCCTGGCCCCGTAGCGTACCTTGAACAATTAGGATGCAAGACGTATCAACATGAAGATTTTTGGGTATCTAGATCCAATTATGGGGATATGTCTGTGCAAGAACTACAACTCTTGCTTCCATGCTATTAGAGTTATTGACTGTTGTTTAATTTTTCAATTTTGTGTTAAGCATATTTTGAAAACTATATAAGGCATGATTTTAAAACTTAAGGGGTGTTGCTGCGGTTTTGCTGTTGTTGTTTTTTTTTCATCAAACATTTTGTTTAAAATTTGTATTTAAGTAATACATACAAATGCTATATGAAAAATGAAAAAAACAACAAAGGGCCTTGTTTTGATTGTATTCACCATTGTATAACATGTACTTTTTTATCAGAGCTGAACATTCTGTTATTGCGTAAAAGTAATTAATAACCTATGAAATTGGCAACACGTAGATATTATATAAGCTGAGATACAGCATATACCGTTTAATTAAACCACACACTACCAAAAAAATGAAGTACACTTTAAGAAATTGATTTTTTTTTTAACTTTGATGTCACCCAAAAAACTACACATTTTTAATATTTTAACCACATAAATCGAATTTTAAAAAGTTTTGTCAAATAGAATTCTGCGAAACTGCTCAAATATGTTCATCTACGTGTTGTAATCATAAAACAAAAATCAAAAAGAGGGTCACCGCACTTTTAACAGAAATTTGTTTTTTTAACAATCCATACCGTCTATATCAGATTTCATAAAATACAGCAATTAGGCAAAACCCAAGTACCGGTACAAAGAACATAGATTGCTAGAAATATGCATACACTTTAGAAAATGTTTACTATCTTAACTTGGATCCCACCAGCTTACCGAAAAACAACACAATAATACAATATTTTGGAAAGAATTACCCTCTTGTTTTTAGCAAAGAGTGCCTCATATTGCCTAATGAAAACAATTTACTGTTGGCGGCTCATATACATGTTCAATAATTGCGATTACGCCACCACATATAACAAAACAGACTTGATTTACCACTGTTCCCATAATTGTTTGATGACTGGATCATATGCTGAACAGTTTGCAAACAAAATTATTTATTAATTGTCAACATTGATTGAGTAAAAACTTATTTATACTACATCGTGTATATTAAACCTTGTATTTAATTTTTCTTTTTCAAAATGCGTTAATATCAGACATGTGTTCAATCAATTGTTTTTACGTTAAGCAAAATAGAAAAAGCCAATACATGTAAATAGGATCATATTGAAGTTCAGTGGTATTTTTCTTATTAAATCATTCTATTACTATAATTGTCACTTTAAGGAAACAAACTAGAACTACCATTGAAGATCAGCAATACCCCACATATTGCTTTGAAACAGAACAATATATTATTGTGTAATATAAACTTTATAAAAAGAACAAAATGGTCTTGTAATTCAAATAGTGGAGCATCAAAGAAGAAATAAGCAAAGATTGTACCATTGACACTGAATTTTGATGCTACACGTACATGTACCTGTGATTTATTAGCATAAGACAAGTGTATCACACATTGTTTTGTTATTATCTGTTGGGAATCATCGACAATCATTCACAAGTATAAAATGAATTACAACCCGAATGGACTTCGACTTTTACTTTTTGACTTGAAACTATTACTTCAGTATTAATTTTTTGCCATCGGGTTATTGTGCTCAACGCCTTGTCCAATATTGTTTAGCAAATGTGCCAAGTTATTTCGAAAACCTAACTAAAGCTTTTTGGCAATTAAGTTACCTTTGTTTGATCTAGCATTATGACCTTTTCCATGAAGATAACCATCTTATTCTTCTATGAAACCACCTAGAAAATGTTAACATTAGTGCCAAGTTGTTTTCATATCCATCACTTAATGGTGCTTTAAGAGATTGGACAAAATTATGTGTGCAAGTAAATTCTATTTTGCAATATTTGACTTCAAATTATGACATTGGTCTTAAAAGTAAGCCATTCGGTGTGTGAAACCCAGTCCCATATAGGTAAGAATTTGGCAATTTATTTCTCGTGGTCAGAAAAGGACAGTAGCTTTCCCCTTTCTTATTTTCCATGAACATAAACGGTGTCGCAGAATGTTTACAACACATGACTTCGGTGGGCTAATTAAAGATACTTTAAATTGTTTACATCATAGACTGAAACAGGACTATCAATGGCCGTTTTAAAATGATATAAATAACAAATTAACATTGACATTTGACAGCTGCAGAATCGCCTTATCAAAGTGTATAATGTCACATCACTTAATTAAAAATCGGAGCTGGTGGATGGACAAACCAATACCCACTCCG
>VMBQ01008988.1:9578-21973 GCA_007657795.1 Dreissena rostriformis
AGTTGGTCCAGTGTGCCTACTCAATGGCCCACATCACTCCGGCGTGACCGGTACTTGGGGTGCTGAGATGGGTTGCGCTGAAAGTGCCACCCCGCACCGCGTATATTATACATATACAGTCCACTCTCGTTATGTCGAAGTCGGCGGGAATAAGAAAAAATATCGAGATAACGAGAGTTCGAGATATCCGATTTGGCGTTTTTAAAGAAAAAATAAGACGAATATTTACCTTGTTTTTAACATAAATATACCTGCTAAGTGGTCTAACTAAAGCCGTCACCGTGTGGCGTAATACTCTCTACCTGATATACATGTATACACGTTTTTACGAGGCATAATTAAATTTAAATGCTTAAAATGACGTTTTAAGTATTACATAATTGCATGAACACATGCGGTTATAATTTTTCTAAACTGTCGAGTAAACATCCGGTAATGTTGCTATTTATAGTTATGATGCAATTGACGTCAAATCAAGACGAGGGTTTTCCATCTGAACATGCGTAAATCACGTTCCAGAATACTGAACATTTTGTAGTTTGAAATGCAAAGTTCAATCGGTTATAAAATAAAAAATAAAAAGCCATTTTGAGTCTTGTCTTTATTGTCTTTATTATCTTTATTACTCAATGCATTTTGGAATGTTGTTTGTAAAAACAAATAGTCTTTCGGCCTTTCGGCAGGCTGTGCATTAATTGCAGTTAATTGATGTTAAAGTGACAGTTAAAGTGACAGGCCTTACTCAAGTTTTAATTGCTAACGACATTACACACGTGTGATCATTGATGCAATCAACGGATCGATTTCCTACCGCACAGTATCGGGAGCAGCCGGGCGAAGCGGGGCGGTGAAGTATCAAAGAAAATTTTTCTCACCTTTTGCCGACACTGGGACAGTTATTCGCACTTCGAGATAAACCACAGTAAATACATGTAAAATCGGGACTCGGGACAAAATTTTATATCGACATATCGAATTATTCGACATAACGAAAATCGAGATATCCGATATTTATTTATATAGATAAAGAAGGAAAAAAGTTGGGACATTGAGCTTACTTCGACATATCGAGAATATCGAGATATCCGATGTCGACATAACGAGAGTGGACTGTACGTAGAAATCATTCACGAACTGGGAGCTATTTATTGCCCCCATGTTTCCTTTAAAATAGAAAACGCATTTCTGACATTGCATAGACGTAATCTTACTATCAAAAGTAAAAAAGTCCCGTGTTTAGATAAATGCGTAACGTTTAGTAGTACATCGTGACGCGTGGAATGTCCAACTTCATTAATTGAGCGCTGGAACCGGATTTTGAAGGCCTTTGCAAACAGTTTGGATCCAGATGAGACGCCACAGAACGTGGCGTCTCATCAGGATCCAAACTGTTTGCTATTCTGATAGTATTCTTTGAAAACAAATCAAAGAAAATGCTTATTTTAGAAATTCAGCAGACGACATTTTAGCAGACGACAAATTTCCCAGCATGCAAAGGGTTAACACTTTTGCAACAATACAGTCACTACTGATTACATCAGTTAACTTTAAGAAAAAATGTATCAATAATATTGTACGCCTGTCAACTTTATATACGAGCTACACATGTTATTCAAGACAGGTCATTCAATCATACCCGCTGGTAGCGGACATGCCTAATTAAGCGGGTAGTCATCCCAATTTGGACTTGCATAACTACTATCTATAAGTTTATACATCGTCAACAGGAAAATAAACAAGAAGCAATAATATCCGCCGGTCATGAAATACCAAATAGCGCAATTGACCATTTAATATACATGTAGTTAGTAGATGAACGGCGGAAAGGTCTAAGTAAATTAATTATATGTGGCATGTTCTGAGAAAACTGGGCAAAATCTTGTGCGTAAAGTGTCATCCCAGATTAGCCTGTGCAGTCCGCACAGGCTAATCAGGGACGACACTTTCCGCCTAAACTGGATTTTCGCTAAGAAGAGACATCATTTAAACCAAAAATTCCATAAAAGCGGAAATTGTCGTCCCTGATTAGCCTTTTGCCCAGTTTTGTCAGAACACGCCACAAATTATTAGCCACAATCAATCTCAAGTAGTTAATGTTCTTCCTAATTGAAAACTTTGTGAAAGATTAAGGAGCATGACTACGTCACACATTTATGATTTATTTTCTAGTATAATTATAACAATTTACAAGAAAAGAAAACTTATAAACAGTAATAGTGCTTTAATAACACACAAATCTAAAAACTGGACTTTTTCGTTAATATAATGAAGGTTTTATGAAATCAAAGCTACTGTATGAAGCATTAATTATATTCTCAAATCCACCAATCATTCATATGCAGCTTTTACAAGGCAGAATAATTTTAAAGACTTTTGAAAGTTCACAGTCTTCAAATACTCAATGCACAAGCAACGTAGACAACTTATGTCAACTTCGATTTCTAGAACATTCTCGAGTTATCTCCCGTAGACCGCGATTAGCCTCGAGTATTCCCGATCATTCTATAACCGACGAGACGTTTCTATTTTTAGATCGAAAACTCTCGAAAATGCATCAAACTCGTATATAAGCCAGATCATAGAACTTAACCGGCAATTCAATCGCAAACTGAGAAACGCGACAGAGAGAAGAAGTAAAGCGAACGGATACAAAATTCATTCAAAAGTGAATTAACGTCATTATCTACATAACATATTCGGAAGAAAACTTCAATCGAAAACTGAGAAACGCGACAGAGAAAGAAGTGAAGCGAACTGACTTTTAATTATTCAAAAGTGAATTAACATTGGTACAGGACATATTCGGGAGAAAACAATGAGCGGGAAAGTTCCAGCAATCGGCATTGACCTGGGCACGACATACTCGTGCGTCGGGGTGTTCCAGCACGGGAAAGTGGAAATCATCGCGAATGACCAGGGTAACCGAACCACGCCAAGCTATGTGGCGTTCACGGACTCCGAGAGGCTGATAGGGGACGCTGCGAAAAACCAGGCCGCCATGAACCCGGAAAACACCATTTTCGATGCCAAGCGTCTGATTGGTCGAGAATATAGCGATGCCACCGTCCAGAGCGACATGAAGCACTGGCCGTTCCGGGTTGTAAGTGACAGCGGGAAACCGAAGATTGAGGCGGCACACAAGGGTGAGACGAAGCGGTTCGCACCGGAAGAGATCAGCTCCATGGTGCTGACAAAGATGAAGGAGACGGCAGAGGCTTACCTGGGGAGCAGCGTCCGGGACGCCGTCATCACCGTGCCCGCGTATTTCAGTGACGCCCAGCGGCGCGCAACTAAAGACGCCGGAGCCATCGCAGGATTAAATGTGCTCAGAATCATCAACGAGCCGACTGCCGCCGCCCTGGCTTACGGACTTGATAAGAATCTCAAGGGAGAGAAGAACGTGCTCATATTTGACCTCGGCGGTGGTACCTTTGACGTGTCCCTACTGACCATCGACGAGGGCTCTCTATTTGAAGTTCGCTCCACGGCCGGTGACACGCATCTCGGAGGCGAGGACTTTGATAATCGAATGGTGAGCCATTTCGTGCAAGAGTTTAAGAGAAAACATGGCAAGGACATTAGCAAGAACGCCAGAAGCATTCGCCGCCTTAGAACTGCGTGTGAGCGTGCCAAGAGGACGCTGTCTAGTGGAACGGAAGCGAGCATAGAGATCGACGCATTGCACGAAGAACTTGACTTTTACACAAAGATAACGCGTGCCCGGTTCGAGGAGCTGTGCGCGGACCTCTTCCGGGCGACCTTAGAGCCGGTGGAGAAGGCTCTGCGAGACGCAAAGTTGGACAAGTCCCGGATAGACGAGGTAGTGTTGGTCGGTGGCTCGACTCGCATCCCTAAGGTCCAGAAGCTTCTACAGGAGTTCATGAACGGCAAGGAACTCAACAAGTCCATCAACCCGGATGAGGCGGTGGCCTACGGCGCCGCTGTCCAGGCTGCCATCTTGTCCGGGGACCGCTCGGAGGCGATCAAGGATGTCCTGCTGGTGGATGTAGCGCCGCTTTCGCTGGGCATCGAGACCGCGGGAGGCGTGATGACCAAACTGATTGAGAGAAACACCAAGGTACCGACAAAGGCTACACAGACATTCACCACATACGCCGACAACCAGCCTGCGGTGAGCATCCAGGTTTACGAAGGCGAGCGGGCCATGACCAAGGACAATAATCGACTTGGCACTTTCGATCTCACGGGAATCCCGCCCGCACCCAGAGGTGTGCCTCAGATTGAGGTCACGTTTGATATCGACGCTAACGGCATCATGAATGTGGCGGCCGAGGACAAGAGTACTAAGCGTAGAAACAACATCACGATCACGAACGATAAGGGTCGTCTTTCCAAGGACGACATCGAACGAATGTTAAACGAGGCGGAGAAATACCGCGAAGAGGACGAGAAACAGCGAGAGCGAGTCAACTGTAGGAGCAAACTGGAAAACTACGTATTTGGCGTCAAGCAAGCGGTCGCTGAGGCAGATGAGAGTAAAGTGTCGTCTGCGGACAAAGACAACGTGAACCGGATATGCGAGGAGTGCTCGAGGTGGCTGGACAATAACGTTCTGGCGGAGAAGGACGAGTTCGAACACAAACTGGAGGAGGTCCAGAAGCAGTGCGCGCCCATCATGGTCAAACTGCATGGGGGTCAAGGTCAGGCAGGCGCTACCGGAAGTTCCGGTCGTCAGGGACCGACTGTGGAGGAAATGGACTAACATTAAACTCTGATTTAAATCTACTCCGTGTTAATATACAATGTACTTGTTATGTGCCAAATGGGTGTTCATTTATTAATTTTCAATATTTTAAGGTTTGATCATTTACGTTTTCGCACATGTATATGTTTTACTTTCTTTGTATGTTAAATTATCGTTTACGTTATCATGCACGCTTATGTTTACTCATATTGTTGTAAATATTGCGTGGTTGTTACATACGTTGCTATAAAATGTGAAAATGATGCAAGTTGGTCTAAATATTTGTTTAAATCAATTTGATTTGTTCGTAATCAAATATACAATGTGCGGTTTATCAACGGAAATGCAAGTCTTTATTATATTGAAACTAATGATTAGTTGTTATGTTTGTATCGAACTGTTTCTGTTCCTGTTGGAGAGACACTCACAGTTGAAATATTCCTATGTATGAAATGACACCATCAGCTATCTTGAAATGAAAAGAGCTTTTTTTTTCAAAGATAAACGCGTATTGTCGGGCAATTGAAAGCATTAACAGTTTAACTAGGTCGAATCGGTACTTTTTGAAAAAAAAAAAGTATTATATCGCAAAAATACTTGTCCTACCTATTCAATAAAAATCAGTTTCTGCAGTCACTTTTTCAATACTTCTTGAATAAATGAGGTTAAATATAAAATTGGGCTAGATAACTCTACTAATATAATTGACATCTGTACTAAATGGGTTTGCCTCCCTTACATTGATGTGTAAATTGTTTTAACCGACAGTGTAAAATTCGGCCAGAGATTAATCAATAAACACTAAACCATTTTCCTGTTAGATCTTTGATTGGACTTATGTGGCTATGGTCAATGTTTGGGTAAACCGCTTAATCGACAATTGGTAATTCGCCAATAGTTTATATCGGCAGAAAAGATGTTCTGTGCTCTTTATATGCCACGTGTGCACAAGGTATATCCCCGTGTAACATTCAATATGACAGTGCGTTGGTGGTGTAAAGGTTAGCATGGTTGCCTTCCAAGCAGTCGATCCGGGTTCGATTCCCGGCTAACGCAGGTTTTTTTCTTACGAGAAAGTTATTTGGTTGAACATGCTTGATTTTAGAGTATATAACAAGATACATAATATAGATATAAATTTAAACTGGTTTAGTGGGAAGTTTAAGAGACTAAAGCACAAGATGTAAATTATTCATTCTTGCGAAAGTGGCATCGAATTGATTCGGAAAAATGCCCAGTGAAAAAAGTTGACACTCTTGACTCAATGTGTACATGCATACCGAAGTAATTCAAAACGTCAATTTCCAGTTGTGTGTGAACGAAAAACAGCGAGCTTTTATCGACAAAATTGTGTTTTTGTTCATTAAAGTCTCGCCCTAATTCAGTCTGTGTTTTATTCATTCCATACTGAACCTGTCCCCCTCATGCATCTCTAGCTTGGCTGAACGCGGCCCTCTTAGACACATTATATTAAATAACCCAAATATGTGTCGCGTTCTGAGAAAACTGGGCATAATGTATGTGCGTAAAGTGTCATCCCAAATAAGCCTGTGCAGTCCGCACAGGCTAATCCGGGACGACACTTTCCGCCTAAACTAGATTTTCGCTAAGAAGAGACATCATTTAAACGGAAAATTCCATAAAAGCGTAAATTGTCGTCCCTGATTAGCCTGTGCGGACTGCTGAGGCTAATCTGGGATGACAATTTACGCACAAGCATTATGCCCAGTTTTCTCAGAACACGACTCATATAAGCATTCATATAACCTAAGTATGTAAAACTTCTATTAATCATTGATCCATACACAATACAGTGATTATGTGCACGATTCTAAGGGTTCGTTATTTATTTCGAGCGGATTCGTACAGAATTTAAATCAAGGTACATCCGATCTCTGTTAAACTATAATTAAAGGGACTTGTTAGCAGATTTTGGAATGTTTTGAAGTTTGTCGTTAAATGCTTTAACGGGACTGTCAACCACGAATGAAAAAAAAGAAAAGTTCTAAAATACCCAGGGATGTAATATATTATACATCCCTGAAAATACCGTATTTTTTTTACAATTATTAGTTTATATTGATTAAAATATCACGACTGGTATATAACATTACTTCAAAAAAAAAATCATATTTTCAGTATATTTGGTAATATAATTTCGCGATGTGAAATCAAAAGTACATCGCGAAAAAAGGTGACATAACGTTATACATACTATAAATAACGCAAGGAGATTGATCATTTTATATATAAAATATATACAATTCATTGCGCATGCACAATTTGCATTCCTGGGTTTAGCACGTGACGATGATGATCAATCAACTTGCGTTATTTATAGTTAACTGGTTGTTACCTGGTACATGTACCCAGTAAAATTTATTACCGAATATACTGAAAATATGAAAACATAACAACTTTTTTCAAGTAATGTGTAATATACCAGTCGTGATATTTTAATCAATATAAACTACTAATTGTAAAAAATACGGTATTTAAGAACTTTTCTTTTTTCGTCATTCGTGGTTGACAGTCCCTTTGAAAAAAATAAAAAAATAAAATAAAAAAAATGGCCAAATTTTGCGAAAATTTTCGACAGTTCACATTCTTCCAATACACACTTCATAGAAAATCGGGCAAGAATACTCTTCTAATGTATTTGCAATTTTACATCTAGTTAAAGTAGCGCATCTGTAATGATTCCCGCGATTTCTTCTAAGATTGAAGAGCCTTTTTACCTGTTTACTTATGGATATCTAATTTAAGCAGGTACCAATGTGAAGTTTTCGTGGCTGATTGGTTAAGTCGATAGACTAGAAATCTTTTGGGATCTTCCCGCACAGGTTCGAATCCTGCCGACAACGCATACTTTTTGCGACGCGCTTTATTTCTTTTCTAACGTAATTTGATTTAATATAGCCGAGCGTGGGGGTGGTTTTGAAAAAATCAGTATATTTTTTCAAAAAGCAGTAGATTTTTTCAAAAAGCATGGCAACCCTACCTAAAGATTTGCATGTAGTTCAGTGAAATGATGCTGATTAAGAAAATAATACATTAGGTTATATTTGGAAAGGTGTCCATTTCATGTGCGCTACCTTAAATCGACATTAGTCTCTNTGTCACAAAATATAACGATAACAACAGAACTCTCCAAATTATTTCATCGTTTCGCGTTTGTAACGCTTTATAATTTTCAGGTTTTAAAATCGTCAAAAGATGCATATAATTTTATTTTAGAGCATGGTAAATGTTCAGTATTCTGTTTCCTCGCAAGTTTCATAACTACAACGAAAATTTGCAGATCTGAAACAATTTTTTTCTTCAATTTTGTCAATTGACCAAAACGTGAACAAGTCCCTTTAAACCTTGATTCATAAAACAGTTTTCGAACAAAATACTAACTTAATAATTAAAGAAGATTCTACTTTGAAGTGTGAATCCGTGCAAGCACAATACTCTTGAGTTTACAATACCTGCTCGACTTATTGCTTTGAGGAAACAAAAAATGTATACACGTTAGCTTAAACTCTTTCTTTCACAACATTTGATTTTGTGTATGCATTAGCTAATAAAGCACGGTGCGTTCTATACCATCGAATATGTTAAGTCTTATCTGCTTATGACGTGGCATTATACTGGAATGCGACGTATTTATTCATCTGGTTTTGATTCGCCGTGAATTTAGACAAAATTGGCCAAATTTTGCGAAAATTCTCGACAGTTCACATTCTTCCAATACACACTTCATAGAAAATCGGGCAAGAATACTCTTCTAATGTATTTGCAATTTTACATCTAGTTAAAGTAGCGCATCTGTAATGATTCCCGCGATTTCTTCTAAGATTGAAGAGCCTTTTTACCTGTTTACTTATGGATATCTAATTTAAGCAGGTACCAATGTGAAGTTTTCGTGGCTGATTGGTTAAGTCGATAGACTAGAAATCTTTTGGGATCTTCCCGCACAGGTTCGAATCCTGCCGACAACGCATACTTTTTGCGACGCGCTTTATTTCTTTTCTAACGTAATTTGATTTAATATAGCCGAGCGTGGGGGTGGTTTTGAAAAAATCAGTATATTTTTTCAAAAAGCAGTAGATTTTTTCAAAAAGCATGGCAACCCTACCTAAAGATTTGCATGTAGTTCAGTGAAATGATGCTGATTAAGAAAATAATACATTAGGTTATATTTGGAAAGGTGTCCATTTCATGTGCGCTACCTTAAATCGACATTAGTCTCTTTAAGTAGCGAAGACGTTCACTGCTTTATGTGTCCAATGTAACCGATCTTGTACTAGCTCATATGGCGTTGGTGGTGTACAGGTTAGCATGGTTGCCTTCCAAGCTGTCGATCCGGGTTCGATTCCCGGCTAACGCATGTTGTTTTTTTTCTTGTGAGGAAGTAGATAAATTTGGACGAACGTGCTTGTTTTGTAATTGTTTATTAATTTATTTGATAATTTGATATTACACTACCGGGGTACTCACGATAGCGCATATACTTGTATCTATCATACTGTTTCTCCATTCAATTAAATAGATAGCACAGTCATGCATTCTGTACATTCGAATATCACAAGTGTTCATCTGCTTATGACGTGGCATTATACTGGTTAGCGAGGTATTATTCGTCTGGTATCGATTTGCCGCGATTTAAGACAAATTACAGCCAAATTGTGTGAAAATTCTCGACAGTTCACATTTTCAAATACACACTTAATATAAATACTACCTGGTTTAGCTTCCCATATATTAATTTTTAAGAGTTTTAACCAGTTTAAGCTGTGAAATTCGACTAGTGTCGCTATCGTCACTGTGCGGGTGAATCTAGTTTCTATTGACAGGGAAGACGTTCACTCATCCAGAGACATTGATTGATAACTTAACTACGGCGCCGTTATGTCACATGTGCACAAAATTAATACCTTTGTACTTACATGTAGAGCAAGGGCGTTGGTGGTGTAAAGGTTAGCATGGTTGCCTTCCAAGCAGTCGATCCGGGTTCGATTCCCGGCTAACGCATGTTTTGCTTTTTGGCTTTTCTTGTGAGGAAGTTGAAACATTTCTTTTCGCCACTTAACATTGGATTTTACGTGCTTGATTTAAAAAATAACTGAATAACATTTATAGTATAGATCTATATCTGAGCTTAAATAGCGTAAATATAAAAATAAACAAGCAATTCTTTAAATTGATATCCCTCGCTAAATAAATTGTGTTTGTGGATGGGTGCAAAGCTCTTGATATATGGTATAATCCAAAAACAAAAACAATTATTAAGTGTAGGGTTATTGTTTTTATGCATTGAAATTCTCCTCATTAATATTTATAAAGCTATGAAGTTTCGTGTTGAAATCGTGTAGGGTTACTGAGCAATAGCCATGAAAGGTTACATCATACAAAAACAACGAACGGCAATAACTCTTATTTAAGCAATTCAAGGTTTATGGTTCTTGTGCATGGTACTTCTCCTCAATGATGTATGTACACTCATGAAGTTTCATGTTGAAATCGTATAGGGTATCTGAGCAATAGCCCTGAAAAGTTACATCATACAAAAACAACTAACGCCAATAACTCTTATTTAAGAAAGTGTAGGGTTATGGTTCTTGTGCGTGGCACTTCTTCACATTGATTTTTACACACCCGTGAAGTTTCATGTTGAAATCTTGTATCGTATCTGAGATAAAGCCCTGAAAACATAAATAATAAAAAACAACAAAGGGCAATAACTCTTATTTAAGAAATTGTAGGGTTATGGTTCTTAAGCATGGCACTTTTCCTCATTGATATGAATACACCCATTAAGTTTCATGTTGATATCTTATATAGTTTCTGAAGTATAGCCCTGAAAAGTTACATCATACAAAAACAACATAGGGCAATAATTCTTATTTACGAACGTGCAGTGTTATGGTTCTTGTGCATGGCACTTCACCTCATTAATATCTATACATCCATATAGTGTCATGTTGATATCTTATATAGTTTGTGAGATATAGCCCTGAAAAGTTTGTGATAGACGGACGGACGGACTGACAGATGGACGGACGGACTGACAACGCCAATTCTATATCCTTTCGCCTTTGGCGGGGGATGGGGGATACAAATAATAATATACACGACGTTCACTAGTCACAAATGCCACATGTACACGAAATATATACCTTTGTACGAAAACTTAAAGTACGGGCGTTGGTGGTGTAAAGGTTAGCATGGTTACCTTCCATGCAGTCGATCCGGTTTCGATTTCCGGCTAACGCATGTTTTGTTTTAGTTTTTCGTGCGAGGAAGTTGATACATTTAATTACGTACATTACATTTGATTTAACGTGCTTGATTTTAGTATAACTGAATAAGATGTATAGTAAAGATCTATATCTGAGCTCTAATAACTTAAATATTAAAATAAACAAGCAATTCGTTAAATTGATATCCCCCGCCAAATAAATTTTGTTTATGGATGGGTGAAAATCCCTTGATATACGGTATAACCTAAAAACAATTATTAGAATAGGGTTATGTTTTTATGCATTGAAATTCATCTCATTAATATCTAATTAATATAAATGACGTTTCATTTTGAAATCGTGTAGGGTATCTGAGCAATAGTTCAGTCTGCAAAATTAGCCCATCGCCTGATCGCCAATGCGATAAAATCTCAGCTCTGGCGATGGAAAAAATGTCTATTGATCTCCTGAAATGCGATGAAAAAAAAATCCGAAAGACCGTTTGGAAATAAACCGACGAATAATCAATTTACGAAAATTCGTTCGAGTGCGTGATCATTTTATATTGTCGGCATTCCGGAAATTTGCGCTCGGTACCGATTTTGCCCGAAATTTTATTTATTCATTTCTGATTGGTTATCGGATGGCACGGACATGAACTCAACTTACGAAAATTCTTCGCTACTTTCCGAAAATCTTACAATTGTCCGCAATCTTTAAATATATCCAGTGATCTATTTAGCAAAGTAAAGCAGAGAAAATAGAATGAAGAACATGCATGCGGTTTCGCATTGTGTTCATCAGAAATAGAAACTTGAGAGACTATTGAAAAGTTGCCCTTTACCCCTGTTGGGGACCTGCGGCCCCAGACCCCCGACAACATTTTCCGGATTTCAAATAAAGGACCATTGACACCCCTGTCAAACCTCACACGGCTATTATGTTCCCTGGTAAAAAGGCAATGCCAAAATCAACAGATGCATATGTGTTGGCAAAACGCAGGAAACATGAACAGCAAGTATGTTGCACTTAGTCCAATTAAGGGTAAACAAAGTTGTGAGCTTGTATTTTCAATATTCTCGAATTGTTTTAATATGACTGACAATTAATATCATTTATGAATAGATCTCGATAATCCAAATATTTGAAAAGGCAGTTGATGTGACAATGGATATGGCCGTGGATCATGATGCTGACAATTATGCTGACTCAGATAAAAACTTTGAAAACAATGAAAATAACATAATTCTGTGTAGAATTCTCAGAACTCTTGTAAATAAGCCACACATAAAGAATGGAATAAAGGTCTTAACACTTCTGATTTGTTTACAACTCAAACCCTTAATTGCAATACATGTATACAGACTCTTGACGTCCTTTCATGATAATATCAGTGGAAAAAAATTGGCTATGAAAAATTGCCTCTGGCTATGAAATGTTGAAAGTTTCATAGCCACATTGGC
>VMBQ01008989.1:0-15960 GCA_007657795.1 Dreissena rostriformis
ACACAAATCCCTAAAAAATACCAAAGTGTAAGCCAACAACCATCAAAGGATTAAAAATCCATAACACAACGCTGCAGTATTAAAAAAAAAATCATTTTCAATGAAAGTGAAACATAAGCGCTTACTTTTGTGAAAAGATTTTAATTAAGAAGAATTTCATTAAAATAATTATTTACAACATTTCTCTGAATATTTTAAAATGCAAACTATTGATATTAGCAAAAACATCTTTAAGCATATCACTTCTAACATTAAAATGAACACAAAAACGCAAAATAATTCAAAGAGAAAAACATCATCATCCTAGTTTAATTTCTACATGCCAGTGAATTCCATTTGATACCATGAGGGTATTCATTTCCTTGGAAACAAAATGCCTTCTATATATATCACATGTTTCCTTTGTAAAATGTCTGCAACAAAAATCTTACATCATCAACAACCCTTGTTACAATAGCATGAAAGTACAACCAGTATATAATACAGTTTATAAAAGATGATGCTCATTTTGTACACATTTTTATTATTGTTATAAATTCGCTAAATATAATTACTATTTTATGTGGGACAACTGTTGTTGATTGCGTACAGTGAAGTATACATTTATACATACAACCCCAGTCCTAATGCTAAGGGAGTTTCAATCCAACCAACACAAGCAGCACATGGATTAACATTTTAATTAGTACAACAATTACTTACAGGGATTTCTGTCTGCAGTAAGTGATAATGATTGTTTCTGATTATTTCTGCTACTATGACTACATGTACAGCTATAGTTATTTTAATATCTTTATCCATTACAACAACCAACGAAATTGTATATGTATTGAATAAAAAAGAAATGTTACAGTTTTACTGACTACTACACATGAAAACACAGGAATTCATTTTTTATCTGCATGTTACTATTTAATGCATTTGATTGACAACAAGAGATGTGTTTGTCAGAAACACAATGCCCCCTACTGCGCCGCTTTGAAATAATATTTCTATTTATCATTTGGCAGCTATAGAAATTATCTTCCTTTAGAGCTTGTTACTTCTCTTGGATTTTGTTTTTTGACCTTAAATGATGACCTTGACCTTTCACCACTCAAAATGTGCAGCTCTATGAGATACACATGCATGCCACATATCAAGTTGCAATCATCAATATTGCAAAAGTTATGACCAAACTTTAACCTAGGTAAAAGTTTAGGGACAGACACACAAAAAGACAGACACACACAATGACAGACAGACAGGCCAAAACGATATACCCCCTCTTCTTCGAAGAAGGGGGCATAAAAACAAATACATAATACAACTACTAAAAATAGTTGCAGATCATATACACTACTGTTTTCTGTTATACAACCTACCAGTACATGTGTGCATATAGTATACTACAAATACATGGATAGAACAAGCAAAAATAAACATGCAGGTATTATACAATCATGGGATACCAAACAGAAAATTGAAAATATGCTCCCACATGTATGAATAAAGGCTTTTAATTAAATAACATGAACATGAAGTTCACAAAATGGAAATGGTTTCAAAACAATGTAATTTTTAATGTGTAATATGAAATGTATTAAACGTGTACATTTAGAATCATTACCCATGTAACATACATTTGAATTTACAAATATTGTATCAAGCTTTTTTCCCACCACTATGTGTCTGAATGATCTCTATATATTTCATAACAATTAAATGAACATTTGAACTAGTTTTAAAATTCCCAAAGTTAAATGAATTTCCTGAACTATTCCGGAAACTCCTGGCAACATTGAGATAATGATGTAGATGGCTTGAAGGTAAAATCTCAGACTTCTACTGGTTCTGTGGCGTCGTTAATGTCAAAAGGGAGTCCCTCCGCAGGGTAATCATCATCGTCATCATCATCATCATCACTACCACCACCATCCAGATCCTGATCAGTATTCCCAGGTTCAGGGTTAATGCCCTTGAAAACACTCTTCTGATTTTGAAGCCTGTTAGTACTGAAACATGTGCAATAATAAAATCAATTTACTCACTCCAGGAAGATAACTTTGTCCTGAAAAGATTTACTGATAACTGTCAAGTAAAGTAGTCATAGTGAACAACTGCAAGTAAATATATTTTAAAAAGATTACAATTTTTGGGCTTGTAAATAAAAATGTTGACCTAAATACTTTTAACTTCCTTGTACTAGTTTTATGAAATATGGTATAAAATGACAAATACAATGTAGTGCAACATCCTGTTTTCAAAACCTTAAAGCAAAGACATACTGTGAACATCTTACAATACATGTGATATAACACAATGTACATCTGTAAACTGAGACATTATTTATAGTACAGTGAAATCATTCATTTTTATTGTGAAATAAATCAGTTTTATTGTGTGGTAGTATTAACTAAAATGTATAATTCCTTTTGTTTTAATTAGTAAAATTTATAATTATATGACAATTAACAAGTATATTTTGCGTTACATATTTATACATGCAAATACTACCTGACTTGTTTGAATGATAAAATAAACATATTTTTGGTGTAAATATTTATTGTGATGACTTAACATGGCGCAAGAGTTTGTATAAATTCAAACTCTGTATTTCTTCATTAATGCACGGGGAGAAAAGGTTGTGAGTATTTTTTGCTATATTGGCGAATACTGGGAATCCATAATGCTCTTGGTAAAGTTAATATAATTTCCACACTGATTTTTTGGTATTTGAATATAATGTTACAAGATCAAACATATGTGGAATACCACCACCATGATACCAATAATTACAACTGCACTTCAAACGCTATGAAAATATATACTGGCTTGTTATAATGATACAGTTATTTCAATATATACTGGCTTGTTATAATGATACAGTTATTTCAAATATATACTGGCTTGTTATAATGATACAGTTATTTCAATATATACTGGCTTGTTATAATGATACAGTTATTTCAAATTATACTGGCTTGTTATAATGATACAGTTATTTCAATATATACTGGCTTGTTATAATGATACAGTTATTTCAATATATACTGGCTTGTTATAATGATACAGTTATTTCAAATACCAGAGTTGTAAAACATCAGTTTCAACACATCTGCTCTGTTGTGCTGTCATTAAATTACACATTTAAGACACAATACGCAGACAGTTAACACAACATTAAGTGGACATTAAGTTTGCGCAAATATCTTAAGGAATAAATTATAACTCTATCTTTTGATATTTTTTTTTCAAAATATTTATTAGAATAGTAAAAAATAAAATATGTATGTTGTTACTTAAAAGCATAGAAACAGTTTTGCTACATATATTCTGGTATTTAAAGGTTTGTAAACAGATTAAACAAGAGCTTTGTCACAGACGTGACGAATACCCCCACATGCCACATTGACACAGAATATTTTGCATGTTGTCTTCACAAAAAACAGCGGACACCATGCTTAATGTTTAAAACGCACTAAGTGACCCCGTGACCTAGTTTTTTACCCGGCAAGGCCCAAGTTCAAACTTGGCATTAAGATCATCTTGATAAAACTTCTGACCAAGTTTGGTGAAGATCGGATGAAAACTACTTGAATTAGAGAGCGGACACCATGCTGAATGTTGAAAAATGCATTAAGTGACCCCGTGACCTAGTTTTTGACCCAGCATGACCCATATTCGAACTTAACCTAGACATCATCATAATACAACTTCTGACCAAATTTGGTGAAGATCGGATGAAAACTACTTTAACAAGCAAATTCGTAGAATTGATATCCCCCGCAACATATCTTTTGTTTAAGGATGGGTGCAAATCGGACGGATGAACATACTACAAAACAAAGGGCCATAACTCTGTTATTAACAGATGGTGTACAATGCCATTTGGCGTGCATCATCCTCTTATCCATATATATACTCATACCAAGTTTCAATGAAATCCGCCAAAGCACTTCCAAGATATGGCTCCGGACACAAAAGTGCCTATAGTAAAAAGCATTTTTTCAAGATACAAAGGGCCATAACTCCGTTATTAACAGATGGTGTACAATGCCATTTGGCGTGCATCATCGTCTTATCCATATATATACTCATACCAAGTTTCAATGAAATCCGCCAAAGCACTTCCAAGATATGGCTCCGGACACAAAAGTGCCTATAGTAAAAAGCATTTTTTCAAGATACAAAGGGCCATAACTCCGTTATTAACAGATGGTGTACAATGCCATTTGGCGTGCATCATCGTTTTATCCATATATACACTCATACCAAGTTTCAATGAAATCCCCCAAAGCACTTCCAAGATATTGCTCCGGACACAAAAGTGCTGGACGGACGGACGGACAGCCGGACGGACGGACGGACAAAGCCAAAAAACAATATCCCTCCGCCTCTGGCGGGGGATAATTAGAGAGCGGACAACATGCGGAATGTTTAAAACGCACTAAGTGACCCCGTGACCTAGTTTTTGACCGGGCATGACCCATATTCGAACTTGACCTAGACATCATCTAGATACAACTTCTGACCAAGTTTGGTGAAGATCGGATGAAAACAATTTGAGTTAGAGAGCGGACAACCAAAACGGACCGACTGACAGACAGACCGACAGACAGACAGACAAGCTCACTCCTATATACCCCCTAAACTTCGTTTGTGGGGGTAAAATAAAATCTTTGATATTGTGCAGTTTTTAGCTTTAATAGCTGTGTCAGGGAGTATTAGTTACAAGCAATAGTCAAGCTTTCTCTTGACCTAGTAATGATTAACAACAAGCCATTTCCCTCGTACATACATGGTTTCGCTTGAACTGCTTGATGATACTGACAAATTACGCTGGACGCCCCCCGTGAACGTAGAAAACATGGGCGGGTTGCTTTGGTCACTGTAGGAACTGACTGGTGCGTAAACCTCTGGCTCCGTGCCGTGTTGAACCGTTGGATAACGGGGCGTGGGGTCGTAGAATCGGCCGTTAGCAAAATACCCCATGGTTAGGTCCGACCCAGAACAATTTATAGTCGAGAAACTGTCATGGTATCTCTTCAGATCCCACGGAATTTCATACCGTCGCTTGAGATTTTCTTTTGCGTTTGTTTTCAATGTGTTATTCTGGGATGCTGAAATATGAGTGGTCGACTGGGGGTCACCTGATTCCAGCGTTCCATCGTAATCGATGGGTACTGGAACGCTGCTGTAAAAGCTGCCATTGGATAGGTTGGAATTGTTCAGCAAACTGAGTTGGGAATTGCGTTTGAGGGTGGCGTAGGGGTTGGGTTTCTTTACAACCGGGGTAGCATATGGGTTGCTTTTGGAGGAGTTTGGGGGAATATCGATATAGGAAATCTTGTTTACTGGATTAGTCTCCAAAGAATCTTCTGCCTGAAATTCAAAAACAAAAAATCAATAATTCATATCAGATATTATGTTTTCTCAAGAAGACAACCTAATGTATCTTTAAAATGGAGTAGGTAAGTGCTAAAAAACTAAAAACATATGAAAAAAAAAAAAATCAAACTAAAAATTGGTAATTATTATTCCGGTAGTAAAAAATTATTAAGCAAGTGGGCCATGATGAACTTGAGGCACTCGCCTAAGTTCAGAGTACCCTTATGGTCGAAGAGTTGACCTGATGGCCTAGTATTTGACCCCACTTGACCCAGATTAAAAAATAGCATTGATATTGTTGCATTCTGACCATGTTTGAACAAAATTGAGTTATACATGTAAGTGTAGCTTCTATTGTAGGAAGAAAGTTTTTCTAAGATTTTACCTGGAGACCTTGTTTTGGAACTCTGGGGACCCAGATTCGAAGTCGACCTATATATTGCCAAGATGAACATTCTGACCAAGTTTCATCGCAACTGAGTCCTATATGTTGCTTCTACAGTGGTTACTTAGTGGGGTTTTTATGATTTAATTTGGTAACCTACTTTGTAACCAAACGTGACACAGATTTGAACTTGACCTAGATATTCTCAACATAAACATTCTGACCAAGTTTCATCTCATTTGAGCCATAAATGTGGCTTGTAGTGTTTACAAGGTTTTAATAAGATTTGACCTGTTGATTTTGTTTTTGGACACACATAACACAAATTGAAACTCAGCCTAGATATTGTCAAGAAAAACATTCTGACCAAGTTTCATCAAGACTGGATGATAAATGTGGCCTCTAGAGTGATAACAGAAGATGTGTTTGTCAGAAACACAATGCCCCCTACTGTGCTGCTTTGAAAAAAAAAACAAAACTAAATGACCTTTGACCTTGAGGGATGACCTTGACCTTTCACCACTCAAAATGTGCAGCTTCATGAGATACACATGCATGTTTTTTAAATGACCTTTGACCTTGAAGGATGACCTTGACCTTTCACCACTCAAAATGTGCAGCTTCATGAGATACACATGCATGCCAAATATCAAGTTGCTATCTTCAATATTGCAAAAGTTATGACCAACGTTAAAGTTTTCGGAAGGACACACAGACTGACAGACGGACGGACTAGAGTTCAACTGCTATATGCCAACCTATATAAAAAGCGAAAGTTTGACAACACACACTGCTTGCCGATGGATATAGACTGAATACAATTGCTCACATGAACCTCTTTGTGCTCAGATGAGCTAAAAACCAACAACTATGCATGTATACTTTTTTTTTTAATAAACTTCAGGAAGTTCAAACCCCCATGTTTCAATAATTTATAAACACCCTTTAATCATGTGCTGATTCTTACTGGTTCTACATCTAGCAGTCTGTCCTCAATCATCTGGTGGGCCCACTCCATGAGCCCCAGGGCATCTGATGGAATACTGACCCCAGGGTCACGTCTGTGTACAATCACCAGCACCCGACACAACTGGTGTATAACACCCCTGTGGGATGGAGAAACACAAGTGGGTTGTGAACCTATGGATCAGGTAACATTTGTGTGCCATCCCCCTGTTAGACATAGTAATATTAGTGGGTTGTGACCCTGTGGGACAAAACATATTCATGTGCCATAGCCCTATGGGACATAGAAATATTAGTGGGTTGTGACCCTGTGAGACAGGTACATATAAAGTGGACCATGACCCTGTGGGACACAGAAACATAAGTGTGCCATCGCCGTATGGGCCACATAAATATAAGTGGCTTGTGACACTGTTGTAACCCAGGTAACATTAGTGTACCATGGCCTTGTGGGACATAGACTCATTAGTGATCCATGACCCTTTGGGACACAGAAATATTAGTAGCTTGTGACCCTGTGGTAAAGGTAACATTAGTGTACCAAAATTCATGAGAAGGTCAAAGGTCTGCTAGCAACAAGAGCTGTCCCAAGACAGCATGCTCTACTATTCTTCTGCTTTAATAGTACAATGTACATTTATGTCTGTCAGCTAATATAATGACCACAAAGACATATTTGAAGTTGAATATCAGTACATAGCCATTATATTGCATACATAAACTTAAAGCTTAACATTTATAATTTAAAAAAAACAACAGAAATGAGACCATGCCAAGAAACTATATTTTCAACTATTTAGTATTTACGAATAAATTTAGCTGAGTTTAAGTACGTATGAATAAAGGTCTACATGTTAGCTTCCTACACACAAAATCGAAGCACAATACCTCCATCTCAACAAAGTTTTTGAGCAGAAACCATTTTTTATATTTTAAGTAACAATAACCTTGGCCCCAAATGCATTCATAACATAGATTTGCATGTAAAATACCTCCATCCAAACTAAAGCTATCGAGCAAAAACACTTTCTCATTTTAGTAACAGTGACCATGACCCCACTAGCCCTAAATTTGATTTCTCGCTAAATCAGCCTGTAACCTTCCTACACATGAAATTTCAGCAAAGTATCTCCATTCTAACTTAAGTTATTGAGCGCAAACGTTTTATCTATTTTTAGCAACAGTGACCTTGACATTGACCCAACTGGCCCCGAATTCAACCCCATGCTAGGTCTGAATTTCACCTAGAGATATAAGTTGTTGCATGCAATTGTTTACCTGAATTTCCTAAGTACAATAAGGGACATAATTCTGCTAAATTATTCGATGACCTTTAATGATAATCACAAAATTTCACCCGTTACCCACGAACACACGTCAATTTTTATTTTAATACCTGTAGTAGAAACAGTGATGAGATGTTGCACGTTTCCCTTAATCAAAGAATTACGCGGACACTGACACCGGCATTTTGGTGAGTATAATAGCTCGGAGTATTCGGTTAATAGTTAAGCTAAAAAACTCAAAAGTCAATCAAGAAGTATAGCAAATTTGAGGGAACATGGTTTCAAAATCATACCAGTATTCTCTACCTATCAAGGATTGAGTGTAAAAACTGTTGTATCTTATATAGACATATTCACCAGATACCGAAGGGCGTATTGTGAGGCTGTTGACTCTTCTCAACATGTTCATACTTGCTACAATACTTTTTACGTTTACACCTAAAATTGTCCGATTCTTACTTATAAGTAGGTACACGTGCGTCAGACTTGTCCATGGCGCGGAGCTTGTGCCGTATCTCATTGAGCATGGTTAGCAGCGTGGCAGCGTGGGGTTTGAGCCTCTCTATCTCCCCCAGGTACACACCACGGTCCACCAGGTTGTGAACCAGGGACGGCTCATTGGCTTTGTCTGTCCATAATTTTTTTATATTTTAAGCAACAATAACCTTGGCCCAAAATGAAGTCAAACAATGTATTTTCATGTAAGCTACCTACAAACAAAAGTACAACTCAAAACCTCCATCCAAACTTAATCTATCGAAAGGAAATACTTGTTCTTGTTTTGAGACTATACAAGGGTCTTATAAGGCTTGGTGCAAGGGACTCTAAGCCTTCAAATATGGGAAAAGTACTGTGTGAAATCCAAATTTGGGGATAACTTTCATGTGATTTAACTGACAGGGAAATGACATTTCTATGGTAAAGTTTCATTTTGGAGAAAAAGTCCATGAATAAAAAAACAAGGGACAAAATTGTCACAAAACCAGGTTTNCATAAAATTATGCCATTTTTGTAGATTTGCTTGCTAATTAAATAAATGGTCACTGTTTTAAAGTCTAACCTTAATAATGTTTGGGGTAAGTTTTTACGACATTGGTTATGATTAACATTGGTTATGATTTAATAAATTTTATATAATTTTGATGGATCCAAGAACTATAAATCAAGATTTGCATTGGAACAAGTTTTCCATTGCAATTTTAATGAACCATCATTGTTTGAACGTATTATTTAAAACTATATTAACAAAAAGCCTTGTGCTACTCACCAAAGCCGATGTTGTCATAGCCAGGTGCCTTCTTCACTCGTCCCTCTTGCATGTTACCAACATCGTACCGGGTCGCGTTGAGGTTCACATTCCGTCTACAACACAGAATGCACCGCTTCAACATCTTACATAAGCCTTCAATACTGTGAAATGTACCAAGTGTTTTCTATTATGCACATTGACCTGAAATTTGCACACAATGTTTTGTAGGAGTCTGCATTGCACATGGATGGTAGTGCTTTAAATTATACAACATCATACACGCTGTACAGCGGCGTTGTGGTAATTGCTGAAGTATTTGTTGTTGTTGTAAAGAAAACTTGTGGATTTACGACACAAAATGTCATCTTTTGTCACCAATCTGTCACCAATTAATATAATCACAGTTTGCAACATTACTCTTGTGCTTATTCTGATTTCAGTTTGTTCTATGACTGATTTGTTTCTCCTCCATTAATGTCTTTAAACAAATCATGACTATGAGAACTTTACCACACTTTGCCTGTTATATTTTTATGAATTATCAATCTGAAAAGAAAAATTATTTTACATCTTTCACATAATATAAAACATATCATATACAATGCATTAAATATGGCAACATTTAAGTACTTTAAAATTCTAACAATAAACAAGTCTGTGTAATGATTTGCCTATGTTGATAATGAATATTCACAAAAACTTTGCCCCCAGGGTATGCTGATCTAATCACAGTCATTAATACAACAAAATCGACACTAATACATACTGGTAGATACATCCATTATTAGCACAATCGTGAAAGTTAGCACACACATGTTTAATGTCTCTACATTTCTTTACTGCTCTCAATGACTCGGAATAAATAATAACATACTTGTTAAAAAACCTGGGTTAGCTTGAGTATCTGATGTGTTTTTAACTGTGTGACTGCAATAAAATTAAAGGTTTGCCACATTCAAATGGCCAACCGATGAAAAGTACACTTACTAGACCCTTTCAAAATGTCTTGGTAACTGACAAATAGGCAATTACTTACATACAATTTTAAAAGTGGAATTAGACAAGTACTGGGTTTATACAACTGCAAGTGCTTTTGCTAAAAAAACAACAACAAAACAAGTGATGTGTTTGTGAAACACTATGTCCACTTTTTAGCGATTTTGACCCATATATTTAACAGTGCTTTCTACAGGCCATTTAACAGTCCCTCACCAGGGCGCTTGAAATTTGAAATCAGAGTCCGCAGGGTGCGTGTAATTTTCTGATCAGTGTATTTTGGCAGTGACTGCAGATAGCTATTCCTAAGATCAAAGCGATTTCGACTTTGCCGAAAATTTTGAAAGCTTATTTACCATCCTTTGTCGCTTTACCCAACTTAAGCCTGCCTAAAGGCGTAGCGTCGTTGTATTCTAAGTCAATATTGGCCAATGAGAGCGCACGCTTTGTATGAGACAGGACTCGTAGGCAGGCAATACCTGCAGTTAAATCATGAAGAGGACTCGTGACGTACATGTTATTGCCACAGAAATCTTGGTCGGTTACCAAGAAGACTGATGATGGCAACCGGCTGCAATTCTCATGTAAATCGTGCATTTCATGCATAATACTGTCAAAACATTTATTAGGCTTGTAAAGTGTTTAAAGAAATTATCGTTAAATTCATTACACAACTGTTAATGTTTTGTTAAAATCTCAAATGAGCATAATTAAATTTGTAATCAGAAACCCACTCCCAAATGTTGATGTTAACACATTTGTAATTTGAAACACACTTGCGAATGAAAATGTTCACGCGACATTGCCATATTCTTGCTTCAAATGAGCAGTGTCAATTTATTTTGTGTTGACCTTTGTCTCAATAAAAAGGGCGCGATAATTATGCAGCATGTACAACGTCGCGTCATTTGCATGAAAAGCGTGGGTGTATTGATTGTTGTATAAACACGCACACATCACGTCACGTCACGTGATTTACGCATGGTCAGTGGTATTTCATCAACTCTTTAACTAGTAACTTATGCCAAAATGTATTTGATACTTAAGAAAAATGTCAACGTTTGTGTTAAAGAAATTATTGAGCGCTTTATCGTCAATATTTACCAGAAAGCGATTAAAAAAATTGAATAAACGGGATAATCGGGTAATGAATAGAAACTTGGAAAGTAGTAAGTATGCAGTTATAAATTCGCGTTGATACAAATGTATTGGGGAATCGTTCCAGTTGAGATTTTACTATCTATGCGGGACAGTTTTAGAACAATTAAAAAATATATATTTATTAATGACTTTATAGCTGGGGGTTTTCTTTCTAGTACACCAAATAACGTACTTCTTTTGACACTGTTTTTCTTAGAGTTATAACGTTCCAAAGAACGTCAATTGACACGTTAAATTAAAAAATTAATCAAAGCCACCTCTATCAGCCCCGGGGCGCCTCGAAAAAATCCTGTGGAAAGCACTGTTTGACCTTTGACCTTGAAGGATGACCTTGACCTTTCACCACTCAAAATGTGCAGCTCCATGAGATAAACATGCATGCCAAATATTAAGTTGCTATCTTCAATATTGCAAAAGTTATGGCCAATGTTTAAGTTTGTGCAAACCAACAAACAAACAAACAAACAAACCAACAAACAAACAGACAGGGCAAAAACAATATGTCCCCCAGTATAGACTGGGGGACATAAAAACTCAGCAAGTACTGATACTTGTTCAAAATTCATAATATCATATGGATAAAGTATCTTTTAAAACATGTGTGTCATAAATCTTTTTTTTTCTAAGATCTATGTGTTATTAAAACTTCACAAAAACGTATATTTTATAATAAAAATGCATTTTTGCAAGTTTCACCTACACCTATAATAAATATATCTTATAAAGTGCCATAATATAAATAAATTTGGCCAAAATAATTTTAAATAATAAAAGATCTCTTCTCCTATTTTTATCTAAAGCAGTTTTTATAGTATAAATATTGCCAATAATGTTAATTCTTAACAACACATATTTTCAAGTTGTACCACATAAAAATAATAAATATACCATTCAGGCCCAAATCTAAAATATTAATTTCAAAAACAATTAAAAAAACAATGAAGTGCATGTATTTCACACTTTAATGCAAACAAACTACTTTCTGACTGCATATTTACTTTAAACCTATCATAGTTAAAAAAAAATAAAAAAAAATAATTGAAAATATTGTCAAATGAGGTTATACTTACTCCACAATTGGGGTAAGAAGAAATGCTTTGCATTAGAAACAACATCAACTCAACAGCTGATCTGCCCCTGTAAACTAGACTAGGTCCAGGTAGCAAACAGGATATGGCTTCTGCTTAAATATCAGGAGGTCCCAGGTTCATTTCCCACTATGGAAGTGCTCATTCAATCTACTCTGAAGACACCAAGTACTGGTTTAACCCAGGAAATGAACTCAAGAGTGTCTGAATAAGCCTTCACCTTGACATGCAAGCAATCTTAAACTAGAACTTTCTCACAAACATGACTAATATCCTTGCACCACCTTGTCAGCTATGTTTAAGGGCAAATAACTCAGGAATGTGTAGATCACCTTGTATAAAATAAGTGTCTTACACATCTACACTACACGGTCATGGTATATTTGAAATTTCAATTTAATCGCTTGACAAATTTGATTGCCTCACATTTATATAAAATTGTATGCGCACTGACCAACAAACCACCAACAGAGTGACTCAAATATTCTTCCTTCAAATTTTGTTTGCAGGGATTTAATAATGGGTTTTCATTCAAATAAAAAGGTAGGCCTTACCGTGTGCGTCTTATGTGGACGCAGTATCCAATGAGCACAAGAACACACAGTAGCAGCGCCCCCGACACCCCCGCTATAACACCGATAACAACGTCTGTGCTGATCCGGTTCTCAATCACAACCTTACCGTCCACCTCAGTGTCTTCTGAAAATATGAACAGTTAACACAAATAAACCGTATACTTCTTGTCTGCATTTGGGTTCACAAGAAATAATTAAAATCGAAAAAAAAAAACATAATCAAAAGGGAAATTCTTGTCGCCAACCACAGGTGACCAACTGCCTACCACAGGTGACCAACTGCCTACCACAGGTGACCAACTGCTCACCACAGGTGACCAACTGCCTACCACAGGTGACCAACTGCCTACCACAGGTGACCAACTGCCTACCACAGGTGACCAACTGCCTACCACAGGTGACCAACTGCCTACCACAGGTGACCAACTGCCTACCACAGGTGACCAACTGCCTACCACATGTGACCAATCGTCTTACCATATGGAAAAATTCCTACTACATCTACCGTAATTACTCTATGTTTTCGGACACTCTAAGTTTTCGGACACCCCTTTTTTTAGCAAAAATAATTATTTTTTGTGACTCTTAATTTTCGAACATACGGGTTTTCGTCCATAATAAATGACTCTAAGTTTTCGGACAGTATATTTAACAGCACTATTTTACCAAATTTTGGTCCTGTTTTGCATATCTGATGACACTTCGATCAAGGGGTTTTATAACTGGATTAACGTCATAAAACCTTGCAGATGCATGCCTGAGGGCAATGGACCATTACATTTGCGTTAATTGGGTAAATAACCTTGTAAACCGGTATTAAGCAATGGTTTCGCCCGAAAATCAGATTTAATAAATCAGTTATTTAACGTTAAAAGCCATAATGGAACAACGGATTAATGTGGATTAATGTCAATTATGATAATCTTAAACAACTTTCTTTTTGAAAATTAGCGTAATGACAATTACCGGGGGTAATGCCAATTAACAGTTCAATTATTTACCGCAATCGTACTACCCTTCTCAGTATGATAACTGTGACAAATACTAAACGCTCCAAAGTGTGATGCACCCTATATTGCAAGTTTTACGAACAATTGAAGGTGTTAGACAACAACTATCGGACATGAACAAACAAAGAATTCATAGTTTGCTTGTTTATTGCGTTAATTACAGGTTCATACTAGCAAGTATCGGTACATCACATGCTCATCTTTGAACTCGTTGGTCAAAGCACAACCTTGTAATAACTTTTGTAAAATAAATTCAGCATTTGAAATTATTTGAAATGCAATGCAAACATATATAAATGTCATTTATACTATACGGCGTGGTATTTTACAAGCACCTGCTATTACCAGTAGTTGTTGATACAATCCACGATATTTTCGAACACTTCAATTTTCGACTCTAAATTTTTGGACACCTGTATTTTGTGAATATTTTTCGTATCTAAGTTTTCGGACACAAAAACAAATAATTATTTTTAAGTGTCCGAAAACATAGAGTTATTACGGTACTACACACACTCACCAGTGCATATCGGTCCCTGAAGGGGGAGTGTCTGATCGAACCTGGAGCGTCCTGATGGGCAGATTACCAGGCACTGGGTTCGATCCTTGCTCAAAAAGTAGAGGCACTTGAAACATAGCCCAGCACCAGAGCACTGCAGACAGCCTTCTATTGTGCAGTTTGCTACAATTTGAAATAAAAAACATTTCCTGTTCAGCATTCAAGTGTATTTATTACCTTATGAAAAGATTAGATGAACAGTCTGTTTTGCCATTCAGATTACTAATAGCTACTGTGGGAACTGAACAGTCTGTTTTGCCATTCAGATTACTAACAGNGCAAACAAACTACTTTCTGACTGCATATTTACTTTAAACCTATCATAGTTAAAAAAAATAAAAAAAATAATTGAAAATATTGTCAAATGAGGTTATACTTACTCCACAATTGGGGTAAGAAGAAATGCTTTGCATTAGAAACAACATCAACTCAACAGCTGACCTGCCCCTGTAAACTAGACTAGGTCCAGGTAACAAACAGGATATGGCTTCTGCTTAAATATCAGGAGGTCCCAGGTTCATTTCCCACTATGGAAGTGCTCATTCAATCTACTCTGAAGACACCAAGTACTGGTTTAACCCAGGAAATGAACTCAAGAGTGTCTGAATAAGCCTTCACCTTGACATGCAAGCAATCTTAAACTAGAACTTTCTCACAAACATGACTAATATCCTTGCACCACCTTGTCAGCTATGTTTAAGGGCAAATAACTCAGGAATGTGTAGATCACCTTGTATAAAATAAGTGTCTTACACATCTACACTACACGGTCATGGTATATTTGAAATTTCAATTTAATCGCTTGACAAATTTGATTGCCTCACATTTATATAAAATTGTATGCGCACTGACCAACAAACCACCAACAGAGTGACTCAAATATTCTTCCTTCAAATTTTGTTTGCAGGGATTTAATAATGGGTTTTCATTCAAATAAAAAGGTAGGCCTTACCGTGTGCGTCTTATGTGGACGCAGTATCCAATGAGCACAAGAACACACAGTAGCAGCGCCCCCGACACCCCCGCTATAACACCGATAACAACGTCTGTGCTGATCCGGTTCTCAATCACAACCTTACCGTCCACCTCAGTGTCTTCTGAAAATATGAACAGTTAACACAAATAAACCGTATACTTCTTGTCTGCATTTGGGTTCACAAGAAATAATTAAAATCGAAAAAAAAAAACATAATCAAAAGGGAAATTCTTGTCGCCAACCACAGGTGACCAACTGCCTACCACAGGTGACCAACTGCCTACCACAGGTGACCAACTGCTCACCACAGGTGACCAACTGCCTACCACAGGTGACCAA
>VMBQ01008989.1:20174-33210 GCA_007657795.1 Dreissena rostriformis
CCAATTTAACCCCCCCCCCCCCCACCCCAGTGATTTTGCACTGACCATTCCAAGGCTGTGACCCCAGTTTTGTTTATGTTTCTGCGCTTGTTATGTACTTCAGTGTCTTGTCTAGTGCATTTTTTTTGTGTCTCACTTTTTGGCAAGTGATTCCTTGCCATAAATGATGGATCTCATAATATAATAAGAATGCTTTCTCCTGTTGGTGCAGATAAAGTTTCACTTTGTGGTATTTGCTACTTTATAACTGAAATTTTGAAAGTATTGAAACATAATTGGGAGTAAATTATTCAAAAACGTTTTTCAATGCAAGCCCTAACTGCTGATTTAGCACTGCAACTTCACACTTAATACATTTCATGTATTTGTTCATACCCTGTTTGCAATTAATGGAGTCCTGGTACACCATGAACCCCTCTGTGCACATGCACGTCTCGTTCACGCAATGAGACTGAAAACCGAGGCAATCGGCGTCTGAACTGCATGATTCAGCTGCAAATGAAGGATATATTTGCAATCTTATAGTTATAGTAATCATGTTTTCAATTTTTAAAGTTGAAAAAAGGGCATAATTTTAATTAACAAAATTTTTAACATAGGCTAATAAAAATTGCACATGCACATCTTAACATCATAAGGCACAATTAATGTAATTTTGAATTTGAACATTGTACATTGTAACGTGTTGAAATTTGTTGTCAGACAATTTTTGTTTCTTTTGAGAAAAGAACATACAGATGGAGTCATCCATTGTGAACCAGTTTAGTCTCACTCCATTTATTTGTGGGGAATATAATTAGGTACATTGGACTCTTGAAATGACGTATACCGTAATTATCACATTAAGTTTTCAATAGATCACAATGTATAGTTTACATAATAGACATTTAGGAAAGTAAGTTCGACAAGTCAAAGAAAGGTCGGGTGATATGGATTGATATGGAGCAACTGTTTTATGAGTTTTTAGCAAGCAGTGTTGGTGCTAGATGAAACGGTACAATACACCTTACATCTCAAGGACAGAAAGATGGAAGGACAGATGATCAGAACAATCACTATATAGAGCTTCCCCAATAAAGATGCTGGGGGGCCTAAACGTATCCTTTTTCTCTCTACCAACCTGACAGTGCCACTTGCAGTACAACTATTGCTATAAAGATGACTGGAGTGGATATCATTTTGAACACATCTGCATTGAAGAGTAAATGACACTGCACCTGAAATTAATAGCATTACATTTCAGTAATACAGTCACATGTCACACACTGTACATCTTGTAATCCTTTATTTTCTTGTTTAACGCTGGATTAGCCTACCTGTTATTACTTACTGAACACAATGGTCTCGAGCATTCAAATGCCTTCGCAACCGTTTCTGAATGAAAACTTGAGCTTTGCTTCAAACGCGAGTAAACGTGTGGATCGTTGTGCATGAAAAAAGTGTTTTGCACATCTACACTTCATGGTGGTGACATATTTATATATCGATACTCTACGTTTTAAATTAATCGCTTGAGAAGTGTGGACGTAGTTCGCTCCACAAACTTATAAAATTGTGTGCTGACTGACAAAATGACTCCCAATAATTTTAGACATCAAAAACAATAATGCATTCACATGTGTTCGTTGTTATCATGTAAATGTTTAGTTTATAAGTCGGCTGTAAAAAAGCTCTTCAGAGCTTGTGTTAATATGTTGTATACACCCGACTGTATAAATAAATATTACTTGACTTGACTTGATGTGTTTACATTAAAAAATAATTTATGCATTATATGAATGAATGATATGTTGACAACTTAACACTTTTTTAATACGGCTTAACATTTATGTACACAAACTATAAATTAAAATTAAATACAAATTATTAAAACATCCACTTTCTAATATCCGAACCTAACAGTAACATTTTATACTAACTTGTACAATTGGCTTTAACATGACAATGTTAATTGGGGGTGATACCTGAGCTTTAATGAACAGGTGAAAGTATACCACACCTTGTCAACAGGTGTGTACATGATGTCATCCTAATTAGTGACTTGCCAAAACAATGGCTGAGTGAAACAACAAAACTAAACTTAATGGAATTCTCTAGTGAACAACAATGCTGTCAAAAAAAAGTTTGCGATATTCAAAACTACAATAAGGTGTCTAATCTGCATATATACCTTTTTAACTGAGAAGCCCTAAATTGCCCGAGGCTGAAAAATGTAAACACACCCTGTGGGGTTGTCCACTCTTGGCTATTACATTTATCAAACTTACTTATGATGGTACAGTAAAGTGTACATATACATGTTTATAGATAACATGATATGTATGAAAATTTAATCTTCATAAGTCTTGTGTAATGTAAACAATGACTATAACACAGATTGATATTATTTATTTTTGGACAGTGGAAAACGACAGTAGCTGTTGAATTTACCTCCCCTTTATGACTAAACAGGAAGTGAGATTTCGCCATTGTAGAATGTCTAGTTGCCAACTATAAAATTGTATATACGGTTTAACCTTCTTATAGTTTGCTTAATAAGTGTTTATCGTCGATAAACGTGTTGAATAAAAGGTAATTAAACATTTGAAATGGATGGCAGGGCATTTCCATACGTCACTAACTATTTTAATGTGGATGTTGTTTTTGTTCCTTCACAAAGAATGTGGGTGGGGTACAAATAAATGTTCTTAGATTATAGAAGGGACATTGTACACTTTTTGATATGGCGGTACTTTCGAGTACAATGCTGACAGGCTGAAACGGGGAGGTTGTTGCCAGAAATATTTGCTGAGAGCCGGAAATGCACGAAAAAAGGGGTCGCCCAAAAAAAGCACTAATACATTGTGTATTTGAAGAAAACAATGCTGTCACATTAGATTCAATAGGTGTCTGAACCTTGGTTCCCCGAACTTATTTTGACAAGGGGGACATTCGTTCATCCGTTGTTTAGACAACCTGGGAAATCCTTCCTACGTTATTTTGACAACCCGGACAATCGTTACTACATTATTTTGACAGGTGACATGGAATCCAGGAATTGGCCTTTAAATTTTAATTGGCATTTTCAAGAGCATAACTGTTAAGGTGTCATGAATGACCATCAATTTAAACTAGGCCCTTACAGAGATTAATCTAGTTCAGCGTCCTGTGTTTGTGACACATAAAAATCGAAAAAAAAACGCATCATACCTAAGCATGAGCGTCCCTGAGGATGCATACAAATTCTAGCAATGTTGGTCCGTATTCCTTGTTATGTTGAATTCTCAAAATGTATTTTGTGTTGATCCTTTGTCCCGATAAAAGCGCCTGAAAATAATGCCACACATGTACAGCGCCACGTGATCAGCATGGAAAGTGTGGGTGTATTGACATTGTATAAAAACTTTGTAACGCAGAGAACATTGAGATCATTAAATTTGGGCAGTGTTTTTCACCATTTCGGGAATGGGGCAGGGTCCCTTTGGATTGGGAAAAATTGCTGCGTTTTTACCAAATTTGGAGAGTAATTTTGTTGTTTTTTTTGCTAACAAATGTTTCAAAAATGACAAGAAAAGTGTTTTAAATATTATATTTAATAAGGTGTAATTTGTAGAGCTGGATGGGAGATGAACTTAATGTTGAGATCTAAAAAAAAAAAAAAAAAAATTTTTAACCTTCCAGGGCCCTCAATCTATCAAATCTGCCGCGGAATTTCGGCGGCAGTCCCCCACCTGAAAAGTATACTTTTTTCCCCTTTTGGGGGGAAAAATTCCCCCTATTTTTTTTATTTTTTTTTTTTAATAGAAAGATGTGTCTCGTGATTATTATATGTCAATTCTATTTCAATTAAATCTTTTCAAACATACTAAATTATGAAAAAGAAATTAATATAGTGCAAACATGTACGAATGTAATAATGAGAGAGTAACAGGGCTGACTAGGTTCAAAGTTGAGGGAGAAGTGACTTCTCCCTCCACTGAAGGGAGAAGTGAGGCCACTTAAAGGAGAAGTGGTTTATGTTCGGCGTTTAATCATATCTTCACTTGTTTTATACCCCTCATTACACCAAGCCCATCATCAACAATTACAAACAACTCATATTTTCAAATTTAATAACATAATGCCTACACATAAAACAAGTTTCCATGTCATAAAAATTAACAGTATTTTAATATTACCATTGACAATACATCAAGGGTTTCCATATTTACATTAAAATGTACATGCTCATATTATGTCACAAAAATCAATGCAAGCAAATAAAACAAATTTCCATGACGATATCAGGGCTCACGCTGGACTCAAATTTTAGGGAGAAGTGACTTCTCCCTGGACACTGATTTAGGGAGAAGTGAGGAGACTTTAGGGAGAAGTGGAGAGACTCGGACACAAGGGTTTGCGTGTAGGGCGTTACAACACACATATATGTGTATCACATTATTGCAGTATACCACTGTAGTACACATAATAATATTTCTTTTGTGTATCTTAATATTTCTAGCAGATCTAATGAACCAAGTAATAATAGACGCAACAGATAAATAACCATAACTTTACTAGCTCTATATTCAATCCATTTTGATGTAAATATATATGATATTAAAAAGACTAAAGTATTTCAAAGGTAATATGTTTATGAAGTTTTAGCCAACATAAGCTTAGAGCAGATATTTATGTTAGTAATATTACATTTAACATATGCTTTGTTCATGTGTGTTTGCAACACATGAACAAAACATATGTTAAATGAAATATTTCAGGTATACCAAGCACTTAAAGTAAACAATAAATGGAATAAAAGTATCAACACTACTGATTTGTTTACAACTCATACAGCGCTTCCAATAGCTTTCAAAAGTTGGAAGTCCTGACTTCCAAGCCTTTAATTTTGGACGTCCCAGACATAAACAGTTGGAAGTCCCATTTTTATTTCAATGAATGTTTCAGTAATCGCTACCGTATGTGTTCATTGCTGGATACACACATGTTACAACTCTATCCATTGACCCATAGTCCAGTATACGAGTGACTTTAATTTATAATTAGTAAATTGACGTATTTTTTCTTTAGTTTCAATGAGTCAATATTTTCTCATTGTGTGCATTAATGCCGATCTAAATTTTTCATTCTAAAATACTGCATGTACTGAGTTGCGCGTCTATATTTAGTTACAGCACATTGTCTTTTTTAACACGCACGCTTTCCACGCTTTTCATGCGTGTAGTTTGACAGACGTCAGCAACAATTTCGCGCTCTTATTAAAACACGTGTTTTTCATGGCATACATGTATAGTGATTGGTGTACGCTGAGATTTGTAGTAGCAAATATTATCACATGGCTGTAGAAGAATGGTGTAATTCAGTTCTATAAATGGGCGTGATGAAATATACTTGTACTGAAATTAAATTGTTACCACATAAACAATTTAACGGGTATTGTTTTCACAACTTACTCGCCATACGTAATTGATTGCTCACCATTTGCATTTAACTTTTCATAAGTAACAGTTACAGTAATTGTTAACGATAAAAAGGTGTGATAATGATGCCCGACACCGTCTCTAATGTACTGTTTAAATACCGTTGTATATTACGTAAGTGGTAAAACTGTGATTCCCTGTTAATCAATCTGCGATAAACGCTTACTTCATGACCGCGTCAATCAAAATAATGGTCACTAGTTACCCTGCCCTCATATGCATTCTTGTTACCGATTGGACGCCGAACTACACAGTTTAGCGACTGGAAAGTTACCTGAGAATTTCTTGTGGAACATCTGTGTCAGCGAACATTACTGTGTAATGTGATTCGATACGCCCGTCACGCTATCTCTTATCAGTGGATTATCTATAAGTAATTACCCCATATGGCGATCAAAAGCGGAGTTTGTGAAGTGAATGACCCAAATTACTGTTGTGATTTGTACGTCCCGTGTATTAGAAAACAGTATACATGCGGATTAATTGGACGTCCAAGTGACGATTTGTTAACAAATTCCGGTGAGGGGGAGACTGGAAGTCGCTTTTTATCTACAATTTCTTAAATTTTAGGCGACGTTTGGCGTAAGAAAGCGACTAAGTCGCTCACGTCGCCCCCTAGCGTGAGCCCTGGATGTGCATCATAAAAATCAACAGTACTTTAATACTATCATTGACAATACATCATGATGCCCCATATTTACATTATAATGTACATGCTCATATATGCCTTTACTGCTGCCTCCATGCTCAGCCATCGAACGGAGTATACTTCTGCGAACTTCAGCTCTGGCATGTTCAGTGTAGACTGAATTTCCCGAAGTCTGTTTGAACGTAATGCTGAGTTGCTGAAGTATCTGAATACGTTGGACACTGTTCTGGAATACTGGTGCATTTCAGGAATGTCCCTGGCTGCCTGGGGTATGGCAAGAGCTGTCCTATGTGCAGCACAGTGGACACCAACCAAGGCTGGCGCATGCTGACGAAGAAGGGTCACTACACCTCCAATCCTACCCGTCATTACACTTGCACCATCAGTGCTGACACCTACCATCTTACTAATGTCAATGTTTTTCTCCTTCAAGTCCTCTAACACCAACTGAACAATGTTTACAGCACTGGCAGATCCCATCTTTACTTGCTTATTTGACAGTAATGCATAGTCAAGTCCATCATCCCCAAGATACTGAGCATACATCAATAGTCTTTTTTTGTTTGAATTGTCTGTGCTCTCATCCAACACCAAAGAAAACACATCTGACTTAATAATTGAGCTCACTTTGTCCTCTAGTATCACTGCACTGATGGCACTTTGCAACTCAGAAACGCTGCGGTTACTAGTGTAGGTGACCTTGGCATTTTCAGACAGAAGTGAGCCGTAGTCTGCACCAACTGCGCTCGCAAACTCAAGGTGGTGTCTGAACTCATCTTTTGGAAGTTCACGTTTACCAATGTGGTAGGCTGCTTTGAGCAGTTTGATTCACAGCTCATCTTCCGCATCCAACTTCGCTTCGATCAGCTTCTGAAAAGCTTTGTGTGTTGTCATGCTGGATCTCGCAATGGCATCCATGTGTTTCCCAGCTGAAAATAGTCAACAGTAAAATAATCAGAACAGAATGATCATAATTTTCTTTCACATAAACTTTACAGTTTCTATGGTAAGACAAATTAATAATACATACCGGTAATACATGAATATAGTAGGAAGATTTTGCAGAAATGATATAAAATAGCTATGGATGAACTTTTAATCTATTTGAACTCATTTTATATCACGTGTATCTAGCTTAATATGCAAAACGTTAAGTATATGAATGTTTTTATAATCAAAAAGTTAAAACAGTCATTATAATTCTGAGAAGCACAAAATAATACAATTTGAATCCGAACCACATATTATGTAAGTAGCAACGACACAATTACGAATTATTATTTTAATTGATGTTCATGCATTACATATATCAGCATATAATCTATAATCAGTAAAATATAACAATTAATATAATTTCGAAGGAGCACAAACCCCTAAAATATCAACCTTCCCGGTACTCGTGATATGTAAGTTATTGTGCTTTTCATTTTGATACAACAACAACACATGTTTGTCGCTGTTAAGTATTTAGTACATGTTACAGGTTTCTTTTTATGAACTGAGAATAGAACATAAAAAGTTGTTTAATTTGTAATGCTTAATTGCATACTAGAAACTTTAATTTAGTTTCAATGTTCAAATAGTTTTTATCTTCAACATAATTTTAGACAGTTAAATACTTACAAGCTGCGTGTCTTTCATGGTTTGTTGTCTTTGCCGGGACCTTGTGACCGTGCGCATATGCATGGTCAAACTTTGCTTTTCTACACAGAGAGCAGTGCCATAATCCCTCACTGTCCAACTCATACCAGTCGTACAATTTCTGACTGTTTTCTTTTTTGAACTTCTTTGGCGACGAATTAACAGAGTCATTTTCGTCAAGTTTTCTTTTACTACCGACAACAGAGTTGGGCAGATCGCCCTTCAACCACGATTTAAGCGACATTAATATACATGTAGAATTGATATTCGTCGACATGAACAGTTCGAAATCTAGCAACTTTATGATGGGCCTCACAGACCTCTTCTTACCCTTAGTAGTAGACACAATTTAGAATCAGGACATTGGATTTGCGCACCTGAACATATAGCAAGTTTTTTAACTCGCAACTTGACACGTTGCGTATTGTTTTTACAGTTGAAAAATTAGTAGTTTACTGGCTTCCTGTCCCCTGTTATGAGCCGTCTATTGATGTTACAACAACATGTCAATAACTGCCTACTGGTTAATTGGCCCCACACCTTTCCCGAAACTACTTAACCTAGCAACATGTCGATCATTAAGACGATTGGTATTTCGGCATCGTCATCAAAATAGACTGATCGGAAATTTTCAAGCACCCTAAGGACGCTTAATTCGAGATTAAAGAGCCCGTGTGAGGGACCGTAAAATGGCCTGTGGAAAGCACTGATTTGATATTATATAACTCTAATTTCGATTGAGTCTCCAGCAACCATTATTTTCCGGAACCCGTAACAAACTTTGTTGTCTACTCATAGCGGTTACCTCTTTTGATTTGTTTAACATCAAACTGGCAATAGCAGCCAATCATCATCACACCTACATAATTGACACTTGTTTCAAGCTACTTTTACCTAATTGTGTATGGCGTTTACAGTTTAAAATGCGACAAACACAATATGTCAGCCAACTTCAAGCTTGCGTCTAATTAGAACCCTCATTTCACTACTGTAATTTTAATTAGCAGCCCAAATGCCCGCTGTACCCATGCTTTCTGTAACAGACAAATGGCATTAATTAACCTTCCACACTAAACGTTCCCTACGGTGTAATTCTCCACGAAAAAATCGTGGCAAGTTACTAAGCAGACAGATGATGAAAAGCGGGCGTAATCCTCGCGGATATTGTGCATTTCATGCATAATTAAATTTGTAATCGAAACTCACTTCCGAATTTTAATGTTAACGCGACGTTAAAAAACTCTTGCTTCGACTAAACCGTGATCGTGTAAAATCGCGCGAAAATTATGCAGGACATGTACACCACAAGTTACGTTATCCGCATTGTAAACGAGGGTGTATTGAATTTTGTATTTAACCTAAATCAAATGCAGGATTCTGAGCGATGACAATTAAATAAAACCTATTATTGATTTATATATGTACCCACAACTTAAACAATGTTCTTCATGGAAAATCATTGAGATGAAGTTTTTTTCCACTATGTTGATACCGAAGCGTTAATTCGCATTTGCTCCAGACCCACGTGTCTTGTGTAATAAGAACTGACGAGCACATATTAGCTAAAATTGCCAATGTGTAAATATTGTTTACTGAGGTCAAGTGTTTTGATTCGATTGATCACTACATTCTGATAAGACTTGATGAGTATGCGTTTACTAACATAATATCAATAAGTGGGATATAAAATGAAGTCTTGTACGTATGTATATATAATTATGCATATTACCACTGTAAACGGGTGAGTTAGTTTCCGTTTTTATGGTTATGAATTAATGTCTGACGAAATAAAAATTTTGGATCGACTGAAACATGATTGTTTAAGAGTTTTGAAACACGAAACAAGTTAACCCTAGAATATACTAGAGTAGAGCGTATTCATTTTTTTTTCATATTCATATTTACGGTACGTCATGTGATGCGCATGTATTTTTTGTGTGCATTAATACATACCCATAACGACGACTAACGACAGGTTTTTTTTGGCCCTATTTTATAGCCGAATAACGGCTATATTCCCAATGGCAAAAAGTATACTTTTTTCCCAAAATTTGCTTAAAAATTCCCAATTTCCAAAAANTGCTAATGAATTTATTTTCTCAATTTCTTGAAAATGCCGATAAAATTCCCAATTCCAAAGCCATGGGCTATCTTCCCAAAAAGTGTAGAAAAAAAAAACCTGGACGTCATTTCATCGCTTAGGTAAACTACTGCATATGTTTATATAATGCATGCGGCGTTCTCATTGGTTACTTATAAAGTTACTATCAATGTGAATGTACCGTTTAACTTACTCCGCATGAAGGCGGAGTTCTAATTGCGGTTTCAGAACAGACAATGATCGAAATTGTCGACAAAATGACACTCGCTTTCATCTTCTGATCTTAGCCTTTATTGCTTGGAGTGAAGGTCCATGTATGCTTGTTAACTTGATAAGCTTTTACAGCCGTCGATCAGTTGCTGTGATTTCATAAATAACAAGCGTCGTCGGTGAATTTATGACATGTGTAAATAGAGAATTTTGAGTTGGAAAAGTTGAAAAAAAATACGGCGATGTTACAAAAAAAGAAGGGGAATCGACTTCTCCTTCATGTAATTTAAGGGCGATGTTTTTGGGGTCGGGGCGAAGATGTCGCCCACGTCGCCCTCACGGCTGAGCCCTGATTGGCCATACTACATTGGCGCTAAAGAAAAAACTAAGTAGCCAATTTCTTGGTCTAGCATCCGACGACACGCATTGAGATACAAAGAGTTGACACAGTTAAACCCTTCCCTTGAAATAACTTGGAGCCAATGTTTGTCCCCAATAATATTAATTATAACAATAATTTGTATCCAGGTTTTTTTCCCCTTTTTGGGAAGATTGCCCATAGCTTTGGATATTGCAGCCGATTTTTTTTTACATAGACACCGGTGACGTAGTTTCCGGTACATGTGGTATTTAGGTTATAAACCACTAAAACAGCCTGCCAGTCTCGGTAGTATTTATACGACATTTTATGAAATCCACACATTACTTTTTTCATTCATTTTGTTTTTGAAGAAATGCGTGAGAAATTACTAAGTCAGCGTGAGACCGTCATTGCATGCCAAAAACCGTGAGACTCATGGCGAAACCATAAGACTCATGGCGAAACCGTGACACTCACGGCGAAACCGTGAGACTTGACACGTATGCCTCAGGTTTTCTTCGAAAACAGCCGAGCTAAAAAATCAGAACAGGTCAGGGAATTTCGGTCATATTCCCAATCTTCAAAATATTGTAAATTATATTTAACAAAACTTCTTCATCAAATGAAGAAAACATGATTATGCAACAGAGATGAACGTTACCTAATCTAGAAAGGACGATAATTCAGAACATTAAATAACCTCCTGAACTTCTTTTTGAAGTTAACAGAGTNATAGTAATATTTTCCGGAAACTGTGACAATTTTTATTCAATTCCATTTATTGTTATAATTTTATATTCTTGTTATCTCTCAATACAAGTGACACAACTTCAGCATTTAAGAGGATGAAGATGTAACATGATAGGGAATCTTCAACATAATTAAATTGACTCTTCATGTACATTTGCCACTGTAGCCATTTTGAAACGGCCAAAACAAAAACTCTAACTTACTGTTCCAAAGTATACATTTCAAATGTGAAACAAAGAGAGAAAAGAAGTTGAGGAGATACTTAATCAAATCTGCCCTTTTACTTCAAATGCACCTCAAACAATATATTATCTGTAACGTTGTCATATGTGTCGTGTTCTGAGAAAACTGGGCATAATGCTTGTGCGTAAATTGTCGTCTCTGATTACCCTGTGCAGTCCGCATAGGCTAATCAGGGACGACAATTTCCGCTTTTATGCAATTTTTCGTTTAAATGATGTCTTTCCTTAGCGTAAATCCAGTTTAGGCGGAAAGTGTCGTCCCGGATTAGCCTGTGCGGACTGCCATTGTGAATGTTGAACATTTTTCATAAATTGAATGACTTGAAAAAAATGCGTATGTTTTCATAATGAATTATGGAAATCTATATATAGGTTTTATGTTTAATCATTTTCTAACATTGTGAGAACCAAGTCATTCTTATCAATTGATATTTGATCCATTAAAAATTGTTGACAATACCGCTTAGATATACCCAGGGCACAGTGTTAACCCGTAGTATCTTCCAAACAGTAATACATCAGATACGGTAGTTCAACGCTCGGATTGTAGTTTCATATTTAATTGTATTGATAAATAGTATTAACAAACAACATATGGTTATCCACATATTATTCTATGTTGTATACTATGTTGAATACTTGCCTGTCGTTCTTATTTACACCAACGGACAATTAAAATACAAAAATATTTGCTTATGTAAATTGAATTGTCCGTTGAGCTTTGTACAAGACGAAAACACATACCATTATAACATTTCACATACTATTTGATAACGGTGTCATTAATCGATTGGCAAATGAGTTCGTGAACAGAATTCGTAATGTATTTCTGGTGAAAAATGAGGTCGATATGGTATCTTTTTATCTCTAGTAAGGATGGTATACGAATTTGAGTAGCTGCGAATGTGTTTCTGTTGTTGTTGTTGTTTATTATTGTTGGTACTTTTTAACATATCCACATGGCTATACAATATCTTTAAATAATTCATAAATACATTAAAAACAATACATTAGTATCGCAATCTGAGAAAACTGGACAAAATGCATGTGCATAAAGTGTCGTCCCAGATTACCCTGTGCAGTCAGCACAGGCTTATCAGGGACGACACTTTCCGCCTAAACTGGATTTTTTTGCTAAGAAGAGAGACCATTTAAACGAAAAATTCCATAAAAGCGGAAATTGTCGTCCCTGATTAGCCTGTGCGGACTGCACAGGCCTATCTGGGATGACAATTTATGAACAAGCATTATGCCCAGTTTTCTCTGAACACGACACATTATTGTTCAGTTTTTCGTTGCAACTATCATAACAATTGCTGTTACTCTAAACTACAAAAAATAACTATGTTAACATAGATACTACAAATAAGAGCCGGTGTTTCAGTAACCCTACATCGTACAACGTTTTGTGCAAACATTTTAAATGTCAACATTTTATGAATATGAACGATGAATTTCATTTTAAAAAGCAAATAATCTTAAACTAGTATTATTCAAGCTTAATAGAAATAAGTTACGAATAAGTGCAAACCGATACCGAAAAGTTTACTCGCATTTGTGTCGTGTTCTGAGAAAACTGAGCAGAATACTTGTGCGTAAATTGTCATCCCAGATTAGCCTGTG